>JAPFQT010000063.1:0-2500 GCA_027627225.1 Congeria kusceri
ATCGGTAAACCACATATTATAATCAGTATTGACTGATTACACGAATGCCTACAGATTAATGCTGTGTTTGTTGTAAACATATGTCAAAACATAACTTTGTTTCCCAGTCAAACACAGGATTTTTTGTTTATCAAAAACGTCAACATTTGGTATCTTAAATAAACGATCCAATCAACGTGTGCTAAAATTGCGATCGGACAAAGGTAAACTTCATACGATGGGTTGTTATCCGATCGAGTTAGCGGTATACATAGGATCTATTTTAAATGTGGTCCCTTTTTTCGACGTACATAACGTTAATACAAAACACGTTTATGTTCATTAGAATGTATTTAACTTCATTAAAAGGTAAACACCTTTGTTAACAAAAAAATACCATCACTTAAATCAATAATATTGTCATCTGTTTATATCTCTTGAGTTAAAATAAAATATAAAATAATTGTGTTGGATATTTATTGCACGTAATCATTGGTTTTATGTATCGCACATGTATTTTAACTCACACGATTATAACATGTATTTAACCAAAAGCGCAGCTGGGAGTGAAAGTACCACTAGGCTATTCGAAAAAGATCATTGACGGAAATCAAAACATGCCTATTAATATCTACATTTTACTAAAACGTACACAAACATATGTTTATTTTTCGGTAAAGACAACAGTTTATAGGTTTAAATACTAATTATTGCAAAAAGTGCCAGTTATTAATAGTCTAGTTAAATTATGAGTTACATGTTCTGTTGTAGCTAAAGTATATTGATTAATGCCGTTTGGTGTTTGATTAGTGTTGTTTACAAAATGAAACGAATATTTAAACGTAAAACTTCATTAAGCATGCACGTACGTGGTATAAATAAACAAAAAAATAAATCAGGAACACGGTATGTATATATGAATATGAATGAACAAGTTAATTTCCCTGGATATCAAGGTGACTCAGAAATCAAACTATAAATGTTAAACAATTGTTTTTCTTGGAGATCCATTGTTTAAAACAAGATGTAGAACAGCCACTTGAAGGTGACTCAGAAATCAACTATTAAATGTTAAATGAAATTCAATGACCGCGAAACAAGTGAATGGACAAAAGAAACCACATAAAGGAATTATACGAGTGTTGGTTTAAATTGTGCGACAACGGATATTTTCCGGTTGTGATATGACACAAAGTGTTACAATATTGCTTGATTCATACGTTTCGCTTTACATTCAATCCATAATAGGAAAAGGAGTTATATAGGTTACGTGATACGTTACAGTGGGACTAGAGCAGACTTTACAATCTATGATTTAAATGTAAAATTAAAGTTAGATGAACAAACATGTAAAACGATTTTTTTTAAATAGTTACATTTTTGTTATAACTAACCATACGCCTCATTTTCAATGCTTTACTGTAGGAAATTTGATTTAACTCTTCGATTGGCCTATAATGGGCATATTTATTTAAATAATATAACCTAATTCGATGTCCATGACGCCACCTTATTATTAAAAGAGCAAAAAGATAGGTCCTTGTAATCCTAGGTTGGCGATAATTATTTCAGCAGTTTCTCAATTTACCCGGCAACGTATAAAATGCACAATATAAGTTGTGAGAACACGTTTGTTATACGATTCTCAAGTTATATTCGGAACTCATTTCGGTGTGGTATTTTTATCCAGCTAATAATAGGGGTAGTGCAATACTTGGCTTTAAGAGTTTAATACGTCAACGTATACGTGATGTTTGTGTTTGTTCCATGCACTATATTTTGATAACTGTCGATAACACGGTGGTATATTTTGTAATGTTCATATAAAAAAATATGACAAAATAATTATATGACATTAGTTTCAATCAAAAATAGTGATGGTTTAATCAATGTCAATAAAATATGCGAATAGTATCATTTGTTTAAAGTTATATACGCAACAACATAAAACAATACTAAGACCACACATTATAATACGGCATCGGCGTGTACGTTTACGTTAAATGTTTGGATAACATTTCATCGTTTATGTTAACAATATACTATCAGTTTAAACCAATTTATTTTAGTTAGATTGCATCGATAGCCTAAGCCGTATAGAGACACTATCCAGTCCGTTTTCTGGGTAGAACCAGTACTTGGTGTGTTTAGGGGAGTTATTGAGAACGCTCCCAGAGTGGGTATTGAACACGGGACCTCCCGATCGCTAGGTTGATACCATATCAACTTCTCCATCAATATATTATTAAACGAGATGTGTTCAGTGATATTAATGGGAATTTAACCCATTTGATTCAGGAACAAAGTTATCGACAACTGTGTGTTGCAGGAGTACAACTAAATAGTCTAGACAAGTAAAAACATACACGACCGCGAAACAAGTGAACGGACAAAAGAAACCACATAAAGGAATTATACAAGTGTTGGTTTAAATTGTGCGACAAACGGATATTGTTCGCTAATACGTCCACTATTTCGTAAATGATATTTAGATAAAGGTAACGAACACGGCAAAATATGA
>JAPFQT010000063.1:702500-800000 GCA_027627225.1 Congeria kusceri
TTTCACTCGAAGCCACTCGTGATAATATCTAGTTTCTTTGACCACTTATGAAATAAAATACGATCTTACACTGTTACAGTAAACACATTTTCTTTTTATATGCTTTTGAACAATAAATAAAAACATACGCGAGATATGCTAAAGAGTCACAGGTTTTGCGTATTATGACGTCATACATATGACATCATTATGATTCCAAAATTGTCGTTCACTGTTGTGGTGGGAAAATAGTGCCAAACTTACTGCGTCGTTGTCGCTTTTTTTTATTTGTATTGATTTTTGTATGTGTTTTCTGTTGTTTGTAAAGGTCGATGTTTACACTGACAATTAGGGTATTCACATGACCAAGAGTGAAATGCTCAAACGTTATCATGCACTGCTATTACGCAGAACAGAATAATCTGATTCATGTACTTATTGTTAGATATCCCGAATAAGCGCATCAACACTCGACGTTCTACTACCGTCATTACCAGTTTCATGGCGAAAAGCTGATCCCTGTGTGCCTTTATCTCAGCGCTGATTATTGGCGTTACAAACGAAACCGGAAAATTGAACGAACAATGTGTGCTCAGTTGATACTGTCTTCGATCTAAACAAAATCATTTTGCGCACGTCGGTTAAGTTCTTATAACTTAAATGGCATGTGGACTTTGGTGTCAAAAGCAAAATACAAACTGTAATTCATCACCACCATAATCATTGTCTAACCAGTGGTCATCACAACATATTATAAACTCTGAAAAACGCAAGGTAAGACTATTGACAATTAAATAAATCACAATCATCCTAATTATGGGTGTATTTAAAGACACTAATATGAATGCGTTTCAATAAGAATTTGTACAATCAAAACATCCTGTTGGCCAAGTAGAAGATTAAATCTAGCCACCTTCAAGACCGACTATTAAGATTAGGTGATAATTATATAATGGAATTTTGCAAAAATGTAGCCCGAGTTTTTGAAACTTTTTCAATAATCTATCCTTCTTCCTCTTCCGATATATGGTCAGGAGTCTTATCAGACTGTATGGTTTACATGATTTGTATACGACAACGGCGTTATAAGTAAAAACATATGCTATTCCGAAACTCGATTGTTAATGTTATTTGTGAAAACTGTGCTCATATGGATACAAATAAATCTGTAAGGTACCAAAATAGCCAATAGGACGGTTTAGTTCGGTGTATCGATGTTTCGTGTTTCGATGTAAGTTGAGTAATTTAAAAACGTATGTCAAACAATGCGAACAATACATTTCCCTGACCACAGTCTCATTATACCACCAACATCATTGGGGAAAGTCTGTGTAAAAATGATCATAATATCATAATGTCAGAATGTCTGAATATCCAAATCACAAGAGCACAATTAGTTCTAGCACAGTATCGTCCCAGCTCCAGTTTTTATTTGGCGGCCTCTGACCTTGCCGCATGTCATGGCAACAGAAAATGGTCATCGAACACAGCGCTAGCTTGCAGCAACAGCCTTGTTCACGGTCTCACATGTTCTCTTTAATTTTGCTCTTCATGCAATATTTAGAACTTCAATTTAATATAATTAGTTTGTGATATCCGGAGTCTCGAAAGGTCCACCGAATTGCAGACTAGTCAATTTAGGTTAAAACCAACAATCCCCATTCTCATTGTTAGAAACAGAAAGTGAAATTTTGTGTTTTGCCAGAAAAGTAAAAAAAGTATCATGAAATAAACATATATTTGTTAAAAATCGTAGACATATGCAAACACATCTGTTAATGTTTGTGTAGTTTTATAACCGGGAGTAATACACTGACCATGGTCATGGCGAAATGGAAATCAAAGTACTGAATGAATACTTAAGTTTTAATGCGTGAAAGTGGGATAAGTATAATATTAGGTAAGTGTTGAATAAAGATAAAGTTTATCATGCTCTACTCGAAAATGAAACGCACTCGCCAAAAACTTGATCTTTATTCAAAACCGACCTTATATTGGTATTATTTATTACATAAGTTTGTTGCATTTAAATGCATAGATTATCGTTTGCATAACAGCTACTAAGACACAGATAAATTACACAGGAAGTACGCATATTTACATTAGTGTAATACACTGTGTAGAATCATTTACTTTCAACTAATGAATTGATTATCGTCTTAACAAGCACAAGTAGCACGTGTTATACACATTATATATACGCTACAAATAACAAACGCCATTTTATTTCTAGCACATCGATTAGCTAGCTAATAGTTACATACTATATGAAATACACATGATTTATCATTATGTTTTTTAATAGAAGCTGTCAGGTATCATTATAGTTTAATACATATTTTATATGCAGGAATCGCCAGTATCTTTGATGTATTTTCCACATCACCATTTAGCTTGTTAGGATAGACAGTAGTTGGGTCTGAACCTAGAAAGGACGTCAAACTATTCTAACTGTAGATGCACACATTATAATCATTATCAAATAATTTGCGGAAATTTCTAATACTGGACTTTATTATTAACCGATGAGATAAGTAATAATTTTACAAGTGAAACTCCAGTTGCATCAGCAGGAGAGAAACCCGTATTAACATGAAATAGTCCTTTAGTTAAGACGATAAACCATTAACCAATATAATACTCATTCGAACAACACACACAATCACAACAAACATAAAACAAGCAAGTAGTGTTATAACTGGGGTCAACGCTATGGAGCGGTCAATACTAAGCAATTGGGATGTATACAAACTTTGTTCAGAATTATTCACAATACACGTAGATCTACATGCACGTTAAAATAAAGATTGCTATTAAATTAATAGTAATAGCAAAAACACATCATTCCATCGAATTGCGAATTAGGAACCAAAATGATTCAACGTTAACTAGAGCAACAGAACAGATACTTTCGTAGGTATTGAACTCTAACACATTCAATAACAATGGTAGCATGTTAATGATTGTGATGCTTTTTATCGACCAATTCAAATGGAATAACATTCGGTACAAATAGAACATGGAGCAATCAAGTAAAAAACATGAATACAGATTAGGTAAACTAAATCCATAATCGGTTAGGTAATACAAAACTAGAACATAAACATATTTGCAGTCATCTGGTTCGTAGTCAAGTTATGTTTGAAATCAGTGACCATCACATTTAAAGGCATACCTTCAGGGAGATATGTTACACTTTTGCTGAAAACAAGGGTGCCGTGCTTGAAAAAGGAGCATTGCCACCCGAAACCTTGTTTTAAATATTGTGTAACATTCTATTGCACACCACGTGATTCTAGTTGTCACCATGGCACCTATTTTGCACATCATCAGAAAACGGGGTCCATAGGTTGCATTCTATGCTGGAGTATGAAACGGTGGCTAATAGCGTTAACGCCAAATCGTCATGCAGCCTATACAGGTTGATTTGTCCATTGATTGTATTAGCAATCGTACACGATAAGCGCATCGTTGTTGGGGATAACATTTCCATTATTGGCTTTAACAACGCTGAAAAAATCCAAGGGGCATAGTTGTACTAAGTTATTTGACTGAAACAATGAGAAAAGTTAATGTAAGTCCAATGAATATCAAACAATATACTCATTTGATTATGTGATATTTTCTGATGATAAATACTATTTAAATGCACTTTATACTTGTGATTAGTTGATACTTAAAATCTAATGATTACTACTAAATTGATGTATTACATACACACTTGAAATTATGTAATACTTAAGAACAAATAATTACTATTATACATACTGGTACTATTATAATTACTGTTTACATTATGTAATACGTTAGATCTAAAAAAGGTATTTAAATACATATATGTCATATCTACAATTGCAGGATACATAAACTTGTAATATTATTATAATATTGTGGTGTCAATATTAAGAAATTGACGTTAGCGGTAAGTACGACTCTGTATTTTTGCTTATACAAAACTTGTGAGCGAGAATGTAAAAAATCGGAGAATGCTTTTCGACACAAATATGTATATGCTTTACTCCAGTTGCCAAAACTTAGGGAAAATTGCAACATTGTATCCTATAGAACGTTCGAAAGCTTGACTGCTTCAATGTTGACAAAGAAAAATTTAACATTTGTGCAAATTTCAACGATTTTGCGTACTCACCGCTAACGTCCATTTCTTGATATTGACACTACAACGAAAGCTGCATTGCGACATTTTCTACACATAACGCTCGCGTTATGGTCGCACAGATTCCACGGGGTGATAAAATATTTACATGCAGCAGCGGCGATCAACACTAGCATAGTGCCAAGTGTAAACACACGTACGGGTATTGGAATTTTCAGGCGTGTGTTAATGCAATAAAATTATGATTTAAGTCAACGTCTCTCACAAGCTGTAATATTTATACCCCTAAAACAATTGTACTTAAAAACGGGATTGTATAATGCATGGGGTTCGTATATTATCCGCACGAATGACAGGCAATAAAATCAAAGCCACTCAATGAAGAATGGCAATGTCAAGCGTCTACTTTCGATTTGCTTTTGATGTTGTAGTTGTAAATGACAGATCTTGACACTCATCTTATTTAATTCCAACAAACGCATTGTACATTAATCACACTTCCAAATGACGATTTTTAATAAGGGTCCAATATATTTTATATGAAGAACGCTATTTCGATGCTTGATCTATTGTTATGTTTCCTTCTTGGAATTATGTTAACGTACCTCCGCTAAACGCCCTACCTTTAGATCTTTACGTATCTTAAAAATCAAATATGAAATTGTAGGCAAACATTTTCTTGATTTACAATGTATAAGATGTGTTCAAATGTTGTGTGCTTTGTTTAATCCCGCATTATTTGTTTTTTTGTAATACATACTGTATATTTAAATTGTTGGAAATAAAATTGTAAATTTGCAACGTCTACAATGAGAATTATATTATTCGTAGACATATATTATTGTCTGTCACCAGCAAATATGTAAGCACATTAAAACGTTGTTTCAAAGGGAGGTACTAACTGAACACAGATGTTTAAGTAGTTTCACTTTCGGTTGATACTAGTATTTCTTGTATTTCTTGTGTGGTGAATAGATGCAAATTGAACATCACATATCCACTTCACACCGGAATGAATATGCTTTGTAAATACGTACACACTTACAGGTCAGGGTTAATCATTGGACACCATAGCTATATTGTAATAAATTGTAAGTCTTAGGAGTAGTTATGCTGTACTTGTGTCAGCATAAATAACAAATTCAAATACCTGCTTAAAGTACCAATTGTTAAAGTCGTTAAGTTGTTATCTACGCCTACACATGTACGTCTATATTTATTCGTTGGATAATATACAGCGATGCAATAAACAATATACAACACGTTTATCAATGTACAGTTGTATTTACAATATGATATACATAATACAAAATAAAACTATATACAATAAATATGACATAACAAAAATCACTTTACATATTGCTTTTTAGTTTAGTAAACACACGGGTATAAATAACGTTTCAAATAATAAAACATCTTCTACATACAAAAGAAATCCAAACACCAATCATTGTGAACGTATTGACACATCTTCGAGAAATGAATAATTTAAAACAGTTTATCTGTGCTGACTTATCCAATATAGCACTATACATCACGTTCATAAATGTACACGCATGGTTTTATGTACACAGTACTCTACACATAATATAGACTCTCTTCATATAAACATAATGCATTGCTATTTGCAAAACCTTTCCAAATATTGTTGCAATGACATTTTTTCAATAATCGCATGATTGTTTTTTATTTATAGATATATTTCCATATGTGCACGCACCGATTATTTCACAAAACATAATTAAAACTCCTCAGATGAATAATTTGGTCGTCTTTTGGCATATATGCCCATACATGCATCATGTACGTTTCTAGTGTATGTTTTTCATTCCAGGATATTTATTCACTTATCAATGTATTCCAAGTAGCTCCTATTATAATTTTCCAGATCTATCGTTTGTAACGAGAACAAAGAAACAAATCATACACGGACATAACAAAACCGACACCATTATGAAACCACACACCAATAATGTCAATATGTATGTGAACATGTTTTATCAAGGAACACAACATGATTTACGAACACTATTAAAGCAAAACCTTATTTTAAATGCTTCACATAGCCTTGAAATGCTTCAGCTTTATTACAACAGTATATTATTTTTAGTATGATATTACATTTTAACAATGCTTACTTTGATGTGTGTACTTATTTATAGTTTTCACTGAACTGCGCGATATTGGTGGCATGCTGTTCAATGAAACAGCCTTGGAAGCATTTGCATCCTCGGTTGATTGAGCAGGAATACATCCAACCGTGGCTCTCGAAAGCGGTGGACTCTTTGATGTTTGGGTCAGCTTCGATCATAGAGTCATGGTCACATTTACATCAATGGTTGGTTTCGTGACAGTTGGAACATAAATTTGGGCAACAGAAAAATCTTGGGTATCTGCATAATTATGGTTCACAGAAGCGGTTGAATCTTGGTTGACATAGAGCTGTACATCAATACTTTCTAGAGCAGTGCCCTCGGAAGAGGTGGCAGCGGGGACGGTGGTACACGTGTTTGTGTTTGCATAAATATGTATATCTGTGAGGTCGGTAGTGTTGTCTGTATGTATAGGTGTGTTAGTGCTTTCGGCTTCGCGACTGAGACATTCTAAAAAATCAATTCAAATTTAGATGGCAATTTTGTTACACATATATAATTTAATATATATATATTTTTTAAATATAATAATAAAGTGTAATTATTATCAATATTGTTATTATATCAATTTTTAAATAATACAATATTTTAATGACTATATTATATACGTTGCAATTGTATAAGTTTTGCAATTTAACATATGACAATATGTATGTTTTTAATTGTTGGTAAAATGGCACTACGTCTGACATGCCTAATATCACCAAAGAATGTTCATTTATTGTAGTTCCCTTTAGTAAATATTTTGTGTGCAAAGTAAACAGAACTACACACAACATATTTACTAATCATTTGAAGAATAAATAAGGTAAATGCATACGAAATATACATTATTTTACAGTATGTTTGCAGGAGGTTGAATTGGAAATATCAGAGAAATAAAATAGGTTATACACTGCTGTAAAACAGTACAGGTTACCACTTTGATAATGGAGCTCCACTTGTTCACCGAGCAGTCGGAACATTACCAAAATAACACATTTTAAGCATAAAATAAAAAAGAACACGTGTTGGTTTCGGTATAATATTGATTTTTGATTCACTCGTGATAATATAAATTATATGGTAACTCGTTCCTAAAACTCGATATTCTAACGAAACAAACAAATATCCTCTATATACTACGAGTCTTTTTTTCTCATTAATATATGTCTCATATAAATTTGGCTGAATTCACATTTACGCATCAAGGTTAGTTAAACATTTATAAAACATTGTTTGCTTCAAATATACAACCTGCATGTATAGCGTGATACTTCCGGCAGAGACAAATGCATAATGTGGCCGTCAAAATCACCAACGTCAACGCAACGCAAACGGTGACAGTTATTACAGTTCGGTTGAAAGTACCTGGCAAAACAAAATAAACTACGGCCGTATTCCAGAAAGATAAATAATAATAAAAGAGGTTTACAATTTAATCATTCAATATTTTAATGTTCAGAGAAACAGATGTGCAACTGAAGTAAATACAAGTATAAGTAATCTAGCGAAATCATGAAGACTAACACTGACAACGATACAAGAGACATGTTTTATATAATACCAAATGTAACATGAGTTTTCGCCTCGGACGTGAGCAGCTCGTCGGTCTGAAAAGCGATGTCTGTAGACGGTGAAACTTGACCAGATGCAGTAGTCGATGACAGTCCGTCAGTATCTAATTACAAGACGTACGCCATGTTCAGATTTGTCACGACATGATGTGAATTATCATATAAATGAACATTTATTATGAACTACGAATTAGAATTATGAATTAGAATGTACGGAAAAATTTAGTCACCCGTATAACAAAATAAAATGACCAAATGATATGGATAGATTTACATGTAAGTACAAAAGACAGTGCATGGTTAGATTTATGTTACATGTATACAAGACCCGTTTCAAATAAGAAATGTATGACCTACACACGTTTCATCACATTATCGTTTAAATCGAAACTGTCATCAGTTTAAATATTGAATATATGAACCTGTCTTATTTGTAGAGATCCGTGTGGTGTTTGTTGTAATGCCCCATGTTTCACTCACTGTGGCTGGAGATGCACTAGTTTGATCTGAAAAATCACCTTTCTTATAAATTTTTTACTTTCATTTGCTGGTCTGAAATAAGATACAAAATCCTTTCTTATTAGTGTTGACCCTTACTGCTCTTGTTATAAACACGACAAAACAAATGTTCAGAAAGAGTGTTACCATTACTAGTTTGGTTTGAAACTTTGTTTCCATTACAAGTTTGTTCTGAAACTAGATTTTTCTGATCGATTGTTAGGAAAATACACAGCGCTTGCCAGTTAACACATCCACTTATATTGATCGTATTCGCAGTATTACATGTAGTGGTATTATTCATTGTAAAGTTCAAGAAAAAAAAACGTAACTACAGGTGTATTGAAAGATTGGCAAGTTAAACATCGAAACCTTTTGTCACGGATTCCAAATATAAAAAATACTGCCATCAAATCAGTTAATAAAGGTTACGTAAACTTGTATTTACATTTCTAAATTCCAGATTATTAATGTTGCGCTTACGTTTGTTTGGTTTTTATTTGAATATATACTTCAATATTTTGAAGGCTGTAATAAGATTTACTGCAGAAAATGGTCATCTAAAAAAGACACCTTACATACAGAATCATGAGATCCAGTCAGCAAATAATTCAGAAACTGGAGGTGTTGATAGTGAGGTTGTAGTTAAGTTATACCTTTACTGTGTGCGTACGCAACATTGCTATGCATTTGAAAGCTGTTGTGATAGGTAACACATGTCCACCCGTCACCTTCTATCGAATCCTGGTATATATATGATATATTGCACACAAATTATCTGTCCCCTATACACAAGCATTGTACAGTTTCTGCTGGCAGTGAGGTTGCAACATCAAATGCGTATTTAGTGTACAATACTGATACAACAGCTACCATAGCCTGCGCATTTCTTCTGTAAAACTGTATTTACCCGTGTGTCGAATTACCAATGTTGCAAGAAACTTCTATCGTGTTTTCAGACATCACTTTGATTACAATCAATGGGAGTTTAAACGCTGAAAATGACAGGTACACTTATTGATCTATATCGTTAGTGTCAAATATAAGAAACATACAATCAATAACACACATAAAAGCTGTTAATAACAGCTTATATTATATAAAGAAAAAAAATCTACTTGTATACCCAATGATAAGTTTGGTTAAATATAAACAAAGAGACACTCCAGTTGCAACAGCAGGAGATAACTATTTTTAGCAGCCCGAGGTCCTTTGTTTATGGCAAGTGACCAATTGCTAAAAATAAAACACAGCACATCACAAAAACACATAACAAACACAAAACACACATAAATAAAAATGGGGTCACCGCCTTGGAACGGCCAAAGCAAGGCATTGGGGGTTTAAACCGGTTTACGTGCGCAGGAACCTCACTCTTGGCTCAGACTATGTCACTAGTATATATTTAACACTGCAATGTAAAGGTAAGAAGAAACTAAAACGTAAATGATGCAGAAGCGATCAAACCTAGAATAACGACTGTTGTTAACATTTTTATCACGTTTCAGATTTTTATTTCGTGAACTATTTAAATAATAAATGCATGCATACATTTGACAGTCCTCAACTCATTAACGTCACGTATTTTAATGACAATTCAAAGCATGTACTTATTGCACAGGAAATCGATTAAAACAGGAATTTTAATCAGAACTTCATCGCTTAAGAACAGATAATTCAATTGACAGGTTTTCTTACTTCGAAAATGATAATGAACGCTTCTGAATTAAATTGACACAACCATGTATTTATCCTTAAAGTGAGAAAACATTTGCTATAAATACGTAATTGACTAGTTTTTTTAACTCAACTAAACGTGTATCAGAAACTCGGCAATTATTTCGAGGTTACACAACAAACGCTAAGAGTAAAGTATTCATTATTCGTAGACAAACACGGTTTTACTGGAGAAGACACGTTATTATTATCGGTCGGTTAACAATATTCTGTAGACCTTCATCATCTTGCAAAGGCCGTTTGTCCATCCGACCGTTTCTGCAATTTCGACTGTGATTGTATTATTTTTAAATAGCATTAAGTCAAAGCGGCCTCTGTGCTTTCAACGATTCCATTAGTATAGTGTAGCTTGTAAATAAACCGTCCATTTGTCCATTTAAAACAATAACGACTGTCACATCCAGTATAAAAGTCGGTGATGAAAGTCTAGATTTACAAACGTACACTGAGATTTTAAATACCATTGACTTCATGTCCATGACATTCTAGAAGATATTACCATTTTATCAATTTGGCACGTATGTACATTTTTGAGCATTTGTCGTAGCAGTTTACTTGATTCTTTTTTCTTAACACAAGTCTGCAACTCTCTACTCCGGTATTACAATATGTTGTTATTTATGTAGTACAAAGGTCGAAATAGCATTAAAATACGTATACAATTTCATGTTTACCAGTCATACACAATGTTGAAGCATCCGGCATGGGATATCAATATCAGTTCATTCGGTGAAATCAACGTGACTAGAGTGTGACTCGTCTTTACGACTCTAAGGAGCCGATAGTGTAGTTCCAGATCTCCGACTGGATCAATAAAGCATTGAAAAAAAGAGGGTAGCCAACCCTGGAACTGTAAAGTGTTAATTTGTTAATGTTTCTTCTTTCTAGTTGAGAAACCGGTAACCATCTGGTTCTATTATATGGAGGGCACATATTTGCTGCCTTGGCAAATACATCGGTGTGTTCTTGTCAGTGACAACGCCAAAGTTAACTTGTTTGGCAGTTCGTCAGTTTCTTTCGGACAACGCAACAGTTATATTAAACATTCAATTTGAAGACAATAAACCCAATAAACACTGCTCAATGCGGCTTTTCGTAGGCATGTAGTGTGCAGTCAGTGTACCAACTGTCTGCTCCTTAAGGCAAACATATGAATCTGAAAAAGGCATGTCAATGCATTTCATGAGGGACTTACTTCATCGAACACTCTGACGCCAACTCATTTACCAGTCGTACCACAACAAATAATCACAAAACAGTAATAATTGCCGGGAATTCGGTTGAACAATCGACGCGTATTCATGTGGATGTTGAGTCATGTGCTTTAAAATCTCCATTGTAGATGTTTTACGTTACTAAACAATGGTTTATTTAAATGTTTTGTCTCACGGGTCGTATTCCAGAAACATCTTAAGTCATATTTATCATTAACCTTAAATTGATCGCTTTATTTAGTTTTTTAATTAGTGTGCACAGTACAATATGCTTAGTATGTATTAATTATCAGCTGGAGCATTAACAATTGTTTGTTTTACTATTTAGGGGTTCACAAATTGGTAGCTGTAAACGTATGACATTTAGAAAAAATGAACTTAAGTGACAATATATTAAGATGAATTTAGAATGCTACCGGAATACTACCCCACTTGCTGAGTAATGAGGGACATCTACAGATCATTGTTAAACTCTAGTGACTACATAACAGACTGCGGAGGATGTGATTGTTTAACGAAACGCCCGGACATAAATTTTGTTTCGTGCTTGTTTGTTGTGGCATCGGGACTGAATATAGTGGCGCCTCTTTCCTCAAGTGACTCTTGAACGTGAAATAGCGTTTGTCGTGTTCATAATTTGACCTAAGAAAGTTTAAAAGTGACTGTAGTAAACGTCTACTGATAATCAAATTGGCCAGAGTTAAAAAAAACTGCAATTAAATTGTGATGTGTTGCTATGGTAACGGACACATTCGTGAATTTTATGAATGTTAAAGCATCGGAAAGCGCAATACTTTACTACGTCAGTCATATTTACAATGCTGAAAATTCTTTGAATCAGATTTTAAGAAGACGGCGATCCGGATCACCATCAAATTATAATCATGTGTGTTTGTTTGTTGGCCCATCGACAACATTATAACAAAAATGTTATGCAAATCTGTTAATGGCATTTTGCGTCAAGTTCGCTACCTTACAATGGCAATATTGTTTAGTTTAAAACATACAATTCCATATAAACCTGTATGAATGTTGTTAACAAAACTTCCCTTAGGGGAGAACCATGGTACGTGTAATAATGCCGTTGGTGTTTCTTAAAGTACATAAAAATCTGGTCCACTTCCTGTTTGACTGTTGCGTCATGATGATAGTGCATGTATAACTCATAGCAGCACAGTTTGTGTTTATTTTGCATGCCTTCAACACCTAATAGATAGATGGATTAAAACGTTTACCATTCAACATAATATATTAAGTTGGCTTATAGTTTAAATCGTTCATCTGGGGCATCTATATGGATTGGCTATGTCCGGACGCAGTGCCATTTTGCAAGATGAACAACTGTATCGTCTTTGTTATATTATTATATCGCTCAACTTGCGTCAAAATTATTCGTGAAAACAATAAAACTTCATTGCCATACAAGGTATATACAAATACAACACTTACGACAACATAATCATAATATACGAACAAAACAAATATTATGCCTAAATATATAATCTAAGATACAATTGAATCTTTTTGAAAACGTGACCAATTTAACGAATTATACGTTTAGCTGAGCAAATAACAATTCTTCTCCGTTGTTTACATGTATATACGTGTATCACGCTCTCGTCGATCTCGTCTTAAGTGCCCAGTGACGACAACCGCTTTTACTTTGCATTCATTCACAAGATAGTGAGTTATATGCCGATTGTTCATCGCGATCGTTATGTTATTTTATGTTCATATCCACCACCTGTCGCTCTAATGTGTATATAAATATGTTTTCATATATTTCGCCATTACATACATATAATAAACGTGAAACAGGTATATATATAGGTAAGTGACAAGTCCTAAACTAAGTTTTACATGGAATATTATTGCTTCCGGCACATATATTTGTGTTATATATCATGTACAACCGATAAATAAAACATCCGGGAAAATATATTATTATACAATAAAACAATATATACCCTTGCAAATCAGATTTTCAAGCTCTGAAAATAAAATAGCTATACAAAATTACAGACTTTGCTCAAGTAAATTGCTGAAAACTAATGCAATGTATACCTCCAGTAAAAGCATTGAAAACCCACAATTTCAACTGAACTTGTACTTTTGAGATTAGCAATTGCTTTAATTGTTCTACCTGTGAATAATGGCTCTACTGTTTCAATTTCAATTATACATTGGGTTCCAGTATTTATTCTTTGTTTAATTTCCTAGTCTCTCTTCTAGTTCTAACCATTTAGCCCTAGTTATTTATAGTGTGATCCTTTTACATTCTAGAACCGCAATCAAGTTATAGCTTATTTACTTGGGATATAAATAGCGGCACATTTCAGACGTGTTAGATCACCTTTTAAATACAGATCTTCTATTTATCGTGTTTCAACCACCAGCATTTACCTTATAAATGGATGACCGGATAAATATACTTATATCTCTAGTCAACAGCAATTTGCTATGTTTATCCTGCTACTAGTGTATTCCTACCCACCAAATAACAACAGTGTCTTTAATGACACAAAACAAATTGAAATGCACGACCATTAACATGGCCTTTCCATCGATACAACCTTTGTGTTATTTAGTTTGTCATAGTAGCTCCTTCCAAAATACATTTAATTTCTTCCGCGTAATTACGTCATTCATCGTGTTAACAGTTTATTCATTCCATTCCATTTCAAAATGGATAGACATTCGTGGATAGCCTTTGTTTGGTCAACCAATAAAGATAACATTTAGACAATAATACTACTGTTAGACAAAGATTAAAACTCAAAAAGAACTACATCCGTAAATTTACTGAAAAATGTATTTTGGCCACATAATCCCCCATATGACACATATTTGGGTATACGAATCAATTCTAGAAAATTGAAATAGTAGTAATATTCACTGTTTCAAACTGAAACAAAAATTGTGTGGAAAAAGCACAACCCTAAAATGAAAATTTGTTGTTTTCGGTAGAATATCGATTTTGTATTTACTCGTGATGATATAAATTTCCATGATCACTCCTGTATTAAAATCGATATTCTACCAAAACCAACAAATATCCTCTATATCTTCGTGACGTTATAACTCTAACATAAAATACACATGTACCATTACATTTATTATCAACGTTTTTTCAATACGCAGATGTGATCTAATTACAAGGCTATCATGTACTACAGCCTGTTTGACATCTACATATTATAGTTTACCATTTTCATAGATTTACGGCATGAATTAAGCAAAAGTACACATTTCAGTAGTATTATAACATTATTTGATAATGATGCGTGTATTCATCGTGTATACTTACTCTAGTTTGCGTATATCTAAAAACAAAGCAATACACTATTGTTAATACATAGCAGTATATTGCAGAGTTGTACAGTATTCTGCATTCGGTTTTTAACAGTAATTTACGAAGTAATATTTTTGATTGCATTTATTTTTTATGTTAATAATGTAATCCCTTTTTAGATTAAATGCATCATGTGACAGGTTTTTTTTCAATGAATGCGGTTTTCTCTGGGTCTCGTTAATATTCATGAGTTAAATCATTTAAGGGAAACATTTCAGTTTTTTCCATGCATTGCTGGTACACATTTATATTGAGAAATACAGTAGAAGCACATTTATACACATGTTCACATATAATTGTTTCTAAACAAATAAACTGAAGTCCAAACATATAAAATGTATAATGTTTATTTCATTTTGACCATTACACGTTTACCTATTAACTACTTGTTTCGCACTTTCTGTCGTCGATCATTAAGCTTACATTTGAAGATCAATTTTAAACAAACAAAAGCCATAAATAAATTAAGTAAACAATAATAATAAATCAATATCCAAGTAGAGAAAACAATGATTACAGGGCCAGACTTTTATTTTATGGAGATTATTATTTACCGTATTAACATGTGCTCTATAATGTTGTGGATGAAATACAACGAGAATATAATGATTTTGCAAATCGAAATGCATTCTTTGACATTTGAACATATCACTGATAATGCAAATTTTGCTAAAATACCAATTGAAATGAATTCTAAGGTTGCTTAAGCAAATCCGAAACAATCCAAGACAATTCGATTTCGAATTATGCAAAAGTAAATATTGAAAAAGAATAACAAAACAACGTTTCAGATTTCAAATTATGCCTAACAAATGATGTCAATGTTCAACAGTATACAATATATATGTTATTGTATTTACATATTTATTTACCGGTATAGTGTTTGTGGGCCAAGTGCGAGGTGCGACGCGCCTTTATATTCAAATTAATTGCATTGACTAAGCTGTGACTAGAGCTTTTCCACTTTTCCTCTTGGGTTCGTGTCTGTTTGCAGAATGTTTTAGTAATATATTACAAACAGTGAAGCAATACTTGTATTTGCCATTGAATTGCAAAGTTGTTGGGTCACACTTAATGTCGTGTGTCATGCGTGACCATTTATTGAACTGTGCTTTTACATTCAAAAGCTTACTTGCCTCATGTCAAACAATTAAATTCATGTCGCATTGTTTTCGCCTATCAATACTTTCTGAATATGACGATCTAAACACTTGCTTAGCAAGGAGTCTATGACTACTACTACTACTACTACTACTACTACTACTACTACTACTACTACTACTACTACTACTGCTACTGCAACTGCTACTGCTACTACTACTACTACTACTACTACTACTACTACTACTACTACTACTACTACTACTACTACTACTACTACTACTACTACTACTACTACTGCTGCTGCTGCTGCTACTACTACTTATTCTGCTACTGCTACTACAACTACTACCACTACTGCTACTTCTGCTACTTCTACTGCTACTACTATTACTACTACATCTACTACCACTACTACTACTGCCACTAATACTACTAATACTTCTAGTTCTACTACTACTACTACTACTACTACTACTACTACTACTACTATTACTACAACTACTACTACTACTACTACTACTACTACTACTACTACTACTACTAATAATAATAATAATAATAATAACAATAATAATTATAATAATGATATTACTACTACTAATACTACTACTACTACTACTACTACTACTACTACTACTAGTACTACTACTACTACTACTACTACTACTACTACTACTACTACTACTATTACTACTACTACTACTACTACTACTACTACTACTACTACTACTACTGCTACTACTACTACTAATAATAATAATAATCATAATAAATTCTCTGCAAATGCCACTGTCTAACATACCATACATGTACATAGATACTTTTTTTAAATGTATACGTTATTCAACTACATGTGATTTTAAAGGACGATGTCAATGTGAAAACAAAACACTGACATCCACATTTAAAGGTTTGCTGTTAAGTAAATGCGCCTATAGGGAGGTTTCTTGTACCACCACAGTATTTTTACTAAACCATTCATATAACCACATTGACGTTTTAACAGTACAAAGTAAACGGCGATAAGGCGATAAGGGATTATATCAGACATTATTGTAGTTATGGTGGTGATTGTTAGAAAAGAAAGGCATCGGATATGAACAATTGTTTCAAAACGAGAAATATCTACAGATGCTAACTGTAAGCCGGTGACTCCATCTGAAAGTTGAGAGGCCGTGAAAGCACAATCGCCTATTGTTTCGTGGGGCAAAACTGTTATGTTGGCGACCATAGGTCACTGATGAATAATGCGCACGTGCATTAACTCTTTATATTCGAGATTTTTACTTGGTGCAAATTATTGGCTATGTCAAATCCAGCAAAACTGGTAAACCGTGTAAAAGATACAGTCAAAGCTCTGCTAACAGTGATTTATCTCACAACAAGTTTAATCCGTTCATAAACAGTTAAAGGCAAGCAAATACTAACACACAGATAAACAGACAAGCAAATGTAGAATATCATTGGGCACATATATCAGAACACATACTTTTCAAGCATATTATGTGCATAAAATGTACAACCAAAAACACGGTAAAACAGCAAAACGTTACATATAACATTCATATTATGAATCAAAGTAATTAGATGTATAAGTCATACACAGTTAAAAACGTGTTCATAATACACATGTACATACACATATACATATACGCACAGAATGCAATATAGTTTACCACATATAAATATTTAATACACAATGAGTGTTGATAATGTATGCATTGCAATACTTATTTCTTTACGACAGATATAATGATCATCCTAATGAGTTATTTAAAAAGACATAGCTTGTAGCATAATTCTTGATAGACATAAAAACTTGCAATTGAAAATCTTTGTATCTGAAGAAAGAAAACACGACACTTTGTACACATAAAACAAGGATCCGCTACGAACAAGTTTATCAGTATAGTCCCGTATGTCAGCAAAATAAAAACAACAAAAAGAACAATACAGTGTTATATGTAGAATCATAATAAAGTGCATATATTTTATAACGTTTTGGTGATGATCACTGGTACCAAATGGAAAAAAAGCAAAGTTGGTAACACCATCTGGAATACGGCGATCTCTTACGTTATCACATTCCAACTTCAAACCAGTGCGCTGTACTGCGATTTATCATCACGTCCGGTTCGATCTAGATTCTCGTAACGACCGCATTCTGTTTCCGTCCTATATGACACAGAAGACCATAGTTATGTATGCATCAAACATACCTTGTATAGAAACATTTAGAGTGTATGTTTGAAAATTCCAGTGCAGTTGTATTTCATAAAGGTTGTGTGGCTATATTTATACGTGTACATGCATTGCGACCACGTTATTAACATTGAGACTCATTGTGAAATGTCGCGATTAAGAATGACATAAATAACCTTAACTTAAGTTCTGAATCAAATTTCTATCTCTCTTTTATGTTGGGTGGTTGAAACATATTTGAAACGGTCGTTTTGCCATGCCATATGATTATCATACCAAAACATTACGTCTTAAACTAAGCGAAACGTTTAAATATGAACAAAATATAAAATTTTAGAAAAGGTAATATCAAAGATACATGCATATGGATTTCTGAATCTGTAACCGCATCTGAAAATGCATTCATATTCATAGCATCTTGCAGTACATGTCACTCTATTATATATCTGGATGAAGAAATAGCCAAATTAGCATAAAGTAACACATACAATGTTATGCTAAAATGTGAAGTTTATTAACTTAGATTCTTTTTAATTAGTTTACATTTGACCTGTATACAAGATATGACATTATGCGGTCGTCTACCGTCAGAAATGTGGATCTCGGCTAATGCCATTAAGGAAATCGCTTCGTGCGCTGTTCTGAGTGTCCTTGTGGTCGACTGTTTGTCCTCAGTCGTCGTTTGCCTTGATATCTGGGGAATGTTACCCATTTGCATGGATGGCGTTACGGGTATACTTTCGTAGTGGTCGATAGCTGTTGGTGTATGTAAATGGGAAACATATACATACATATATATACATTTTTGGCGTATTGCTTATATTTTCGTAGTGGTCCATTGCAATTATTGTATTACCTTGGGTGTTGCTCGTTGCATTCAGAGTGCTAGCTGATGTGGAACCGTCAGCAATGAACTCAATTGGTACATCCACGATTTCATGGTAATGTTCATGTGTGTTCTCTTCAGGGTTCGTTTCTAAGTTGCTCATCATCATCGTCGCAGTTTGCAGATCATCTTAATGTTTTCAGAATGTTTAGGGTTGACTACTGATTTATTGATAACATTGGGATATTAATAGAAAAAAAAACATCATTTTCTGTTATTTATATTTTATAGCGATATACAGTACAACTCAAGCGAGGTCGAAATGTTTGTTTCGCGAACTAGCTTGGTGTGTCTATGTGGAGTAACGCCACGAAATTGTATGCAGTCTCTCCGAGTGCATTTGCTCGGATTGTTGATAACCGGTGATGCCCATTTTCATTAAATGCAAATCATAACATTGTTAGGATCGGACATTCCAAAACAGGTCCCGTTCAAATGACGTTCAGAACAATACCAATCGCAGCCCTGCTGCGTCCAACAAAATCATGTTCTGCACAGTAATGTTTGAAAGCTGTCTTTGAAAAATATGATGCATTTCCAACTGATCCTTGGACAGAGATAAATTACAGTTACTTTTCCCGTGAATAAATTTTGCATACAGTATTACCTTAGGCGACTAACCATCCAAAGTTCACGTTAATTTCGCGCATAGTTTTTTTGTGGTTTACATATCAAGTTATTAGGTGTACTCCCTTATACCGAACACCTACCGGCCGGACCTAATGTTCGGTTTTCAGGGAGTTCCGGTTTACTGAAGTTTTGAGGCAAAATACAATTTTTTTTTATAATGCATATAGATTATATTAATGTATTCGTTTTACTCTGATTTATTTAACTATGGCGTTTTATGACAGTACTAATTTAAAACGTAACGCATTATTGTAATGTACAACACATTTTGAAATCAAACCAGATCGTAAGTTTGTAAAAAAAAAAAAATTCTCCCTCGCAGCATTTTTCTCCCACTGTTCACTGTAAGTAGATTTTTGACCAATTATTTCACTAAGTTTAGACCTGCCTACTCTACTTTTCACCTTAAGCGAGGGTTTGGGGATAGATTCTGCATCACTGATCAATTTTATTTTGTTTTCGAGAGTTATTTCAACCCGTCCACGTTTAGAAGGTGGCTCAGACATTTTAACACTGTACCAGTTTTGCAAAATAATGATAATGCATAAGTAACATCGAGCATAAATACTTCATTTCTTTCAAGAAGACGATTCTGCTCAACATTGCTTTGGTTGCTTTGATAGACTGTAAATTCGACCAGCATCATTCATTGATCGCAATGTAGATGAAGATGACGTAATTGTTATTGATACACCCACGCCTCGGAAATCACGAGATCCTCCAATCATATCAGTGAACGTTTACTCGATGTGTGCAAAGCGACAAATCAGCTGATAGGTAACGGTCGATGGCCAGGCAACTTAACTTGCATGATTCATAACGGTACTAGTGTGGTAGATTATTTGTTGACACATCGCAATAATTTTGATCGGCTTGTCAATTTCACTGTTGGGGATTTTACTACTTTATCAAATTCCGCGCCACTCTCATTTAAAAAAAAAAAAAATACTGTATGCCGAAACGCCACTGGAAATTGTAAATCGCGGTATTATAAATTCGATTCAAAACACAAAGACTCGTTTGTGAGCGACATAAAACTGGTTTAAATGTTGAAATCAACGGGAATGGAGATGTGAATAATCTCACGTCGATATTTACGAGCTTTTTATGTGCATACGCAAATAAATATTTTGAAAAAAGCTCTGTAAATGGAAATGTACGTTTTCACGAGGAGAACAACTCAAAAGATTGGTTTGGCGACGAATGTAAACGTAAATATACCGTATATAAACAAGCCGAGAGACAATTTCACAACACACTTTCGGACGCAGACAGAG
The DNA here is from genome assembly GCA_027627225.1 of Congeria kusceri. Taxonomy (NCBI): domain Eukaryota; kingdom Metazoa; phylum Mollusca; class Bivalvia; order Myida; family Dreissenidae; genus Congeria; species Congeria kusceri. The sequence goes on from JAPFQT010000063.1 coordinate 723,203, forward strand.
TGATATTATATAATGCGAAAGAGAGGCTATAAATATTAATGTCGACGTCAACAAATTCCTTCGCGCGGTCGCAAGATGAATGATCTTAGGCGGAAGTCACCAAAAGAATTTTGGAAAATATTTAAACCGCAAAAAATACACTGCTGGAAATGATATTTCAAATGAAGATTTTAAAAACTATTTTAGTAACCTCATGTCTGGTAGTGCCACGCAAATTAACGATGAATATTCGGACTGTATTACTCAAGTTGATGATAGTCAAGAATTTAGAGACGTTCGAGTACCTAGATATTCCAATTTCCGATTATGCAATTTTAAAAGCAGTTGAAAGGCTAGGTGTAAATAAATCCCCTTCCATTGATAATGCTATATATTGATATTTTAAGGTATGTGCGCCACAAATAATCCGTCCGTTAAACACATTTTTCAATCATTTATTAAAGTCATTTCTCCGTGCATGGGCCTCAGGCATGATTATCCCTATTCATAAAAAAGGTGATCAATCCGACCCAAATAATTTTAGGGGAATTACGCCAGCAAGCTGTTTCTCTTAATTGTTTACCATTGTATTAAACGAGAGACACAAGTCGTGGCAGAAGAAAATTCAGTTCTAACGGACGCTCAATTTGGATTCAAAACAAATATAGCACTCTCGACCCAGTATTTATTTTACACTCGTTGATACAAAGACAAACAACTAATAAGATAAAAATAGATTGTTGTTTTGTTTATTATAGGAAGGCCTATGACTGCACTGATAGGAACCGGCTGTGGTTCAAGCTTATTAAATTAGGAACTGACGGCAAAATATTGTCCGTTGTTCGGTCAATGTATAGTGAGGTAAAACTGTGTGTCAAACATTTTGAAACATTGTGTGATTTTTAACAACAACCATGGATTATTCCAAGGGGATATAATCTCTCCGATCTGCTTTTCCCTCTACCCAAATGACAGTGAGATGCATTTACAATAAAATACGATGCTGGCAATAATATTGATCAAATCGCTATATTTTTCGTATTGTTTGCCGACTACGCAGTTTTTATATCGGAATCGAAAGATGGTCAAAACAATTCTGTAGATAGTCTATTTGCATAATGTCGTCAATGGAATCTCACGGTTAATATAGAGAAAACTAAAATCATGGTCTTCAGAAAAGGGGGAAGGTTGGGGATTAACGACAAATGGTTTGATAATAATCAAGAAGTTGAAGTTGTCAACTCGTTCAATTATTTAGAGGTGCTGTTTTTCAGTGGCGGCTCCTTCGCGCAGGCTACCAAATCAATCGCGGGAAAAGGATTTCAATCTCTACATTCATTAATGTGCTTAATTAGAAATTACAATGTGCCAATAAATATTATATTTAATCTGTTCGATGCATACGTACTATCAGTTTAAAATTACCGCTCATACGTTAGGGGTTATGTACAGTCAAAAGTTTTAGAAAAAGTCTATAAGAAGTTTTGTAAATGGGTACTAAATGTAAATCAGTCTACCAATACTCTAGCATTGTATAGCGAATGGGGTAGATTTCCATTGTTTATTAAAAGATATGTTAGAATGATTAAATATTTTTAAAGCTCCACACTGTTAAACAATACAATTGTATTTTATATTTATTGAGCAGTTAAATAATATACTACACAATTTTGAAAGCAACACATTGATAGGCTCCAGAAAAGGTAATCTAAACGTGACTCATGCGAAGTCATCAGATTCAGTAAGCGGATAATATAGTAGCGTCAGAATGAAGATGATTTTAATGCGATTGGAAGACGTCAATTAGTTTCTGAAAATATTACATTTCGCAAAGTGTGTACGTATTCTCGGAGAGAACTCATTTCTCGAACATATATACGGTCCGCTAGGTGCGAAATAGTTTATCTTGAGCTGAATTGTATATAGTATTCAACATTCGTTGATTGTTTGCAAGCTACTCTACTACTACACCTAACTGTAATGTACCTCTTGAGTGCGTTTTAATTTTTCTGTATGCGCAGATGGACGCGTTTGTTGCGACAACAACTGCTAAACCAGCAATAGCCATGATGAGTATAAATTCTCTACTGGAAAATGCTGTAAATAATATTACTATATAATATGACTATTTAACAGCGTGTTGTACAATAAGGTGACATATTTGGACGAGTACATTGCTGACATACCATATTGGGCGATACATGATGTCCGATATTGATTATATGGTCGTATTTTAAATCTCTTCACGGAATAAATTAGTATCTTTTTAATATATGTCACATATAATATGTTATAATTATTCTCCTTATTTTGATTGTCTACCAAATTCCTCAGTGCTAGATCTGCAGATTATAAAAGCTAAAATGTCGGATCGTCTCGGTAAGGCACAGGGCGAAAGTAAACTCCGACGCGTAGAACCTAGGATATTTTCAAAACTATTGATATCATACTGTCGTCTAATGTTTCGTATACTTACTGTTGAAATATAAGTCGCCAGACTCTTCGCTATCTACAGATTTTGTGTTGTTGAAATTCCATATTGTGGAAGTATTTGCTGATTCTGTTGTGGTATAATTTTCTGATAAAACTGTTCATGGTCATATGTAAATAATTGGCATAGAACACGTATGTACATACATGCATACATGTACATTCTTACTGCTTGTCAATGATGTAAATTTACCATACCCAAACAAGAAATGTCTTTAAATAAGACCATCGGCGTTGAAATTAATATTTAGATGTCATTTTTTTGCCCTAACTATAATTCAAGAGAACCAAGATGACCGTTTGCGTGACTTCTCGGAACCCAGATTGTTCAGTTCCTACTAAGGAGATTTCTTGATCCCCAGATTGTTCGGTCCCTACTAAGGAGATTTCTCTGACACTAGAATGTTTGGACACCATAAGAAAGCGTATATACCCATAATGATTTTTTTTTAGATAAACTCAATTATAATATATGTACCGTTAATAAACCGATCATATATCGCCTCATGCTTTTACCAGTAATACATGAATAACCTAAATACTAGTAATTTACGTAAACATAATTGATACATTAATTTGTCAGGTAAATTTAACAAAGTAACATTGTCAGAAAATAATAGCGGGAACAAATGAAAATTATTATATATATCAGACAAGTGTACATAGTTTGTTAAATAATATACTCTATGTATCATTAATAGTGCACATTGTGTATTCATGCTACGCAAATATAGTTTAAGTAACATGAATAGCATTTGGACGTATTTACGAGAACTCCTTCAACACATTTTTCGCGTAGCTGTATAAGATCACGTTTGACCTATATTTCTTGCGATAAGTTTACGCAGCGGTAAAACTGAATGCCAATTGAATTGGGCAAATTTTATAATTTCATGGAAGGCAAACTTAAAACAATTGTTTGATGTCTACCAATAATTGTTGCATATTTGTTGGCGCTAAGATTTACATAATTGTTTGCATAAGCGTTTAAAATAAAGTTATAAGCATATGTTTGATATACAGTATAGAACTGAACATAATTATGAACAATTTTACTTATTGTATGTCATGAACAGAATGTTATATTGATTTACATAATGAAATAATTATTGTGTTTCGCCTACATCAGCGGCACGCTCCATAAATAGCAATAACAATGATCCCATTGGTTGACCGATATCTGAGAATTATTGTGCTGTGAAACAAATCGGAGCCATACGTTGATATTTGGCGAAGATCGGTATGAAATGGTCTATTCTAACGTATTCAACACACACCAGATAAAGGGCGCCCCATTATAAATAAAAATTACCGCGAGGTAATATATACACTCATCAATTAGCGCTCGGAATCATAAACCCGAACATTTCAATAAATGGGGAATTTATATTTATAAACTTACTGTGCATGTTAATTTATATTGGAATTGCGGTTGCGTTTTATTAAGAATTATTTATAATTGCACCTTTCTATCAACTTCTCAGGTAGATGTTATTCAATCTCTAAAAATATTTAACATCTTTCTATAATTAAAATGTGGTGAACGAAGTCTTGTAATACGTCGAACTGTTGTTTAAGTTACTTTTACTTCGTTTGAATGAATACACTGTTTGCAAAACTAATGATACGTATAGTATATTATATAACATAACTATGTACACTCTTCTGATATAAAACAATTTTCATTCATTCCCGCAATTATTTTCTGCCGATGCTAATTTGTTTAATTTGCCAGACAAATCAATTTAACATGCATAGTAACGTAAATAACTAGCATTTAGGTTAGTCATTTGGCGCCACACGATTTGATTTCCCTGCTCCTTTTTCTCAGCCCCCGGCCCTTTCTTTAGCTTACCCTGCCCCCTTTAAAGTCTATATGTAGCACTGTTTCATTGATCACCGGTGAAAACATGGAAAGTATCATTGATCGGTTTATTTACGGTACATATATTTATAATGCTTGAGTTTATCTCAAATTAATTTTGGATCCGATAAGTTTTCTTCTGGTTTCCGAAAAATCTGCAGTCCGAGAAGTCTCCTTAGTAGGGACCAAAAAAGCTGGGGTCCGAGAAGTCACGTAACCGATCATCTAGTTCCTCTTGTTTTGGGTACAAAATAACATCTCAATATTAATTTCAAAACGGATTGTCTTTTTAAAAGACATTTCTTGTTACTTATATAAAATGTTTAACATTTTATAACTTGAATAACATCTGCGGGAGAAGTTGATAGAATGGTGCAATTATAAAATAATAATTCTTAATAAAACGCAAACACAATTCAAATAGAAATTAACATGCACAGTAAGTTTATAAATATAAATTCCCCATTTATTGAAGTTATCGGGTTTAGGCTTCACCGGACGCCAATTGAGGCGTGTGTATTAACACAGCTTTACCGCGCGCTATATTCAGAATGATTCACTCTCCAGCTGGAGTACTCGCTAGAATTAATTCACAAGCACGACAGTCGGTGACAACGTACAACAATGTTTTTACACAATGATACAATAATAGGAAATATAAGTGCCATGAAGATTGCTAATTATTTGTATCCTTATTTATCAGAAAAATACTAGAAATATACCACTTTATATTTTGTGCTTGTCACAAGAAAACTTAACTCTATTGACAGGCAGACGTGACGCGAGCTCCACATGCAAACTTCTACGTTGTGACCGACTGTCGTGCCCGTGAATTGTAGCATTGTAATTTATATTTATAGAGCGCACCGATTATGAAGGCTAAATAAAATAGTTAATTCAGTATGTGAATAAATAAAACATTCTGACCATGACATACAATAATTGTAAACATTTTCATAACTATGTTCAATTATAGAGTGTATGTGGAAGATATGTTGATAACCTAAATTTAACCGTTTATGAAAAAAATATGTAAATTTTAATCTCGAAAAACATGCAACATTTATTTGTATACAATAAAATAAGTTTGCATTCCCTAAAATTAGAAAATGTGCCCAATAATTTTGGCATTCAATTTTCCCGCTGCATAATTATCGCAAGAAATCTAGGTCAAACGTGATCTTAGACAGCTACGCAAAAAAAAACTGAGTTTCAATTTCACGTCGAGCATCCAAAACAAAGCTTGCCAATGCCCTATCAACTACAACTTCAACTAGTTATGAAACAGTTAAAGTATTGTATAAATACAAGTTTGAAAGTGATAACATTTTAATGTCTTACCTACCACCTCTGTAACTGTTGCCGTGTTGTTGTTAAAAAAAATGTACTAGCTGTCGTTACTGCGTCGGTCATTGGCTTCGCAACTGATGGCGTTGTACATTCGCTGGTTTCTAAGAAAATAATTTATTTTAACACATGTGCATATATCGGGTATTGTGATCCACCCACTCTATGGCTCGGACATACTGACTTGACACAAACCTAAATGAGTGAATATACCGAAGGGTCATCGTGTCGAACTGTCGTATCCGTGCTTAAGATTTATTTCTCAGATAAAATAGTTTCATGCGAAACATTCAATACATGTAATTATAGTGGTTATCATGGTTAATTTAGATTAAACAAAATACTTATTAATTATTGTTAACATGAATAGACAATTCCACTCAATGCTACATATATTTTAAAAGCTTCCACAGATGCTTTTTTTTCAAATATGAAACACATATATGCTATGTTGAAGTACTATAAAATGTATAACCATTAAGAATTGCATTCTAAGAGTTACGTTTTTTTTTCTTATTTCATGCTTTATTGGATTGTTATATATGAACTGGAAAAGAACAAGTGCAATGTTGACTTGACCATTTTCATTCTGTCACATACAGTTAATAAACATGTTATTAAAAATGTAATTTTTGGAGTCGTGACTTAAATTCGATTGAATAAAGACTATTTGCCAAACGCACGTTTTACAGTGTATATTCTCTTAGGATTACGTATTATTTAATAGGACAAAACAATGGTTATAAAATCGACAATTACAACATATTGGTTCAATATCTATATCATCAATTTGATATGCAGACACGGCCGATGTACGATCGATGCTAGATGAACATTTCAAAGTATAAACTAATTTAGTAGATACAATCTGAAACTGTATGTCTTGCCTGCACTGCGATAAATAATTGAAACATTCAAATTCATCAAGCAAAATGCTAACAAAACGTTGATTAGCGCTGTCAAAGCATACCTTGACTGGGTACAATTACGTCCGCACTGTAATACGACGTTCCGTTTGAGAATGTTGAACAATACCAGTGGTCACCACTATTGACTATCCTATCATCAGATATGGTGCAAATGACTTCCGTTCCATTTTTACACACACATTGCACGGATTCAATATTATATGGGTAAAAAGCAAGGCATTCAGCTTCATTGTATACTATTCCCGCCATTTTTTGAATTTCACCAGTTCGAGTCCTGTAAAATGACCACATACTACCATTTCCACCACTGCAGGAAACTTCTACGTTCTGTGTACTCATCACATTAACGTCGATCCGTGGTTCTGGAGACACTGAAAAGCATTTAATAATTTGCAACTTCACTCAACATTTAACATAAGTGGTTGCCATTTCGACTATTATACCATTATATCATATTTATATTCAATATAATTTATAAAGGTTATTCAGAAGAGAAAATTGATGACCAATTTCGTTTTTGATAATTATGTAAGTTGTGTGTAACCGATAAGACTTTTTTTTTTTTTTTAAAGAAAAATCTTGCTTTTGGTTGAAAAATAAACAAAGAAAGTTAAACATGTTTTGAAGTTTTTAGGCTATAGGCACATTTAATTTGGTAGCAGAGCGAGGTTTGCTGGTTTCTACTCATCCGAAATGAGTGACGAAGACGAAGGAAACCTTCCACAAGAACATTTAGTGGAGTTAAAGGGGACAAAATAGAGGTGCAAAGCGGTGTACACAAGAGAGAGTAACAAAATGAAAGACATTTTGAGTGATGATGTGCCTATCAAAGATCTGGCAAAAGAGTGTCTCGACAAAGTTGAAGAGGCTATGGATTCTGCAGTTCAAAGTGTCAAAGACCTGGCCTTAATAGTGAAAGATAAGGCAGCGTTGGCAATTATTTTGAATGAAATTGACATTTTTGAAAAACAATATGATGAACTTATGTCTTTGTATGATGAAATATTCACAGTAAGTTTCAAGTCTGACCACGATCATGAAAGTTTCAAGTCTGACCACGATCATGAATCTAACCATGAAGACGATGGTAAATCTGATTCGGCATTATGAAAATATATGTGGAAGCAACTCCAAAGAGTACAGATGCCCGTGTTCACAGTTGATTAGACAAGGTACCCTGCATGGAAGGCAGCTTTCAAGCATGTATTGACGAATCGCCATGTACACCACACTACAAACTTCTTCAATAACGACAGTATTTACGGGGCGAAGCGCTACATTCTAATAAAAACCTGTTACATTCGAAAGAGGATTATGATACTGCAAAAGAAAGACTTGACAGACAATATGGTGGAACTAAGAGAGTAGTAAACCAATTCCTAGATGAATAACATAATTTCCAGCCGTTGAAGAATGACACGTCGAACGAACTAGAACAATTCGCTAATTTAATAGACATAACAGTCATTAACTTGAGGGAAGTAAATCATCTTGATGATTTTGAAGGAGGCTCGCTGTACTACCGTCTGTTGAAGAAACTGCCACAAACCATTTAACACGCTATCTGAGAACACTTCACGAAAAATCGTTACCATACTCCGTTGAAACTTTGAGAAAGTATGTGAATAAAGAGACTAAATACGCAGTACATGTGAATGAAACCATTTATGGTTTGACGTCATGAAAACCCTCGAATGAAACCTCAAAAGACTTTCTTTGGAAAAACTGATACTTAGCAAACACAATCTGTTCAGTGTCAAATTTGCAGATAAAATCAAAATGTATGGGGGTGTCAGAAATTCAAAGCTATGAACATCGAAGAAAGATGGAAACAGGCCAAAGATGTTGGACTTTGCTTCAGATGCCTCAAAGGTAATCATATGAGGAAGAATGAAACTTTAAGGGACATCGTGTAATAAATGGCTGCACTAAAACACACAGCAGAATGTTGCATAAAGAAGTTTTGAATGTGAAACTAAATAATTTTATCCTGTAGCACAGAACAAAAATGAATAAAAAACAGTAAGTGTTAATAATACAACAAGTATTGCTCTGAGAACAGATCCAGTAGTTGTATCAGCTGACAATCGTGAATTAGTCGTCAATGCATTGTTAAATGATGGGTGTACAACTTCTTATCTAAACGAATATGTTGCATGTGAATTACAACTTCAAGGTGAACACAAGACAAAAGAAGTAATCGCGATTAACGGAAAATCAGATACATTCAGCAATATGAATGTCAGTTTCAAACTTCAGAGCACAAATAGAGACTTTGAACTTTCAATGGAACAACAAAAGATGTTACTGGAAAACTACAAACAGTGAATTGGCAATGGATGATAAAGCAGTGGCCACATCTTAAAGACATCCAATTACCCAGTGCCGGCAGAAGGAAGAATATAGATTTACTGATATGCCTTATACAACTCCGTAGAACACTAGGAGAGATAGTAGGTGGTGCTGGAGAACCAGTCGGTAGATTGACTGCACTCGGATGGGCATGTGTCGGACCGATACACAGAGAGAATATTCACACTAGCACCAGCATGTTCAGGCATGGATACGTCATTGAAACTGTTTTGGGAAGTTGAAAGTGAAATTTAGTGCAACCAAATGTCACCAGAAGAAAAGAATGTGCAGATGCAAACAGAATATAGCATTGAGCACGAAACCAATCAACAATGAAAATAAAAATCAGATAAAGAGACATTACCAGACAATTATAGTACCGCATTGAAAAGGCTATATGGCACTGAGAAAAAATTCACCTGAATTGAAGCAAAAATATAGTGGAATCATAATGAAATATGAAGAAAAAGGATGAAAAGGGATGGTATTTGCCACATGTTGCAGTAGTCAGGCCAGAAAATGAAACAACAAAAGTTCGCATTGTATTTGATGCATATCCAAACATGAAGGTACAACATTAAATGAGTTCCTTAGTGCAGGGCCAAAGTTTCAAAGAGATGGTGTGTTGCTGATGTTCAGGAGAAATAAGATAGTATTAGTGTTTGACATAGCTGAGATGTATTTGAAAGTTGGCTTAGAAAGTGAAGATCAGAAATACCAAAGATTCTTATGGAGAAAATCTTTAGAAAGACCCATATGAACATTTGAATTCACACGTTTGGTGTTCGGGGTGAAATTATCACCGTATCTAGCCCAGTATGTATCCGAATCAGGTCGATGGCATAAACTTGAACCTATACCTTTTCATGAAAGAAAATGTCAGCATTGCAATGTTCTTGAGGATGAGTTTCATTTCTTGTTAGAATATTCACTGTATAATGATATTAGAAAAATATATATTAAGAAGTATTACTGGAAAAGACCAAATGTACCCACATTTATAGAATTAATACAATCCGACAATGTAATTATTGACAAAAACTTACCTATGTATGTCCATTAGCGTTTATTCGAAGAAACCAATATACATATTATTACAATTAATATTACCGTAAATGTATTTACACTTGACTTCTCGCTCGGCATGTTGCTTTGTATATTTTTTAAATACTCATTTAATTTGATATTTTGCTATTGTTAACGTATTTATATGCGCAACTTTTGTTGCAATTTATTTATGCTTAATTCAGTATTTGTATTAGTATAACACAGATGACCGCTATGCATGCATTTATATATATGTGTGTACTATTTCATGTATACTCAAGGACTGCATGTCTGATGTATATTCAATAAACCATATTGATTTAATGCTAGTAGTTAAATAAAGAAAAGTATCAGTGAGATATTTCCCTATATCACTCACAGTGAGGGACTAGTTTTTTAATTTAATTTGATTTTGAAGATATTTATCATTCAGAATTACCAAAAAGAAAAGTAGTACAGATTAATAACAGCAAATGTTAAAAATACCTCTCCGATTTACTGAACTGTCTATCCTCTTTTTTTTTCTCTTGGATTTTCCTCAGTCGTATTGAGCCAAGGAGACTCTTGCAGACAATGTCTTGCGGGTACAAATTTTACCGACAAGGCATTGGAGCTGGTCAGCTTGGTCCAAACTCAATTTTAGTATCCAAAGTATTTATTTTATCCTTTACACTTTATTAATTCCCGCATACTACACTTGCAGTCGCACTTGTTGTTTACTGTTGCTGTGAACAGTAGGCTCCCTTTATTTACATAATTGCAGTATTGCCGGTTCCAACGTAGAATCCAACGTAGCCTTAAGTTAAAACTTGCGTTCATTAAGCAAGCACATATTTATATATAAGTTTGTGTGTAATAAGTCGGTATATCCAGTAATCACGCGTTTGTATTTAAGTAGTCAATGTGCTGTTGTAAGAAGTGTTCAGCGTTCTATTCTCCGCCATCTTGTTTTCTTCAAATCTTCGACCGACTTTTAACCCAATTGTGTGGTTAAATCCGAATATCTAATATAGAAAACACTTTTCACGTATAAGGAATCCTAGAATGTCAGAACACTATTTCACATTTTAACGCGCATCTACAAGTTTAATCATCTTGAATTGATTTCGAAAACACATAGTGCGTTTGAATAAACTTAAATACATTTAGAAAGCCGGATTCTGCGTTGCCTATGAATATACTGTACATGATAGTAGACTGTTGTACTGTAAACACGCTGCCATGTAAATGCCAAGAGTCAAACATTTTGTGGTTTAAAGTGCTTAACTAATCCACGGCACATTTTATCGTAATCCAACATGGCGCAGGAATGTTTATAACTTACCCCGATTACTACGCATTATATAGAAAATAGTACTGACATAAAACTGCAAACGTCGTGTTAAAAATCCCTTCAAAATAATTCCAATGTAAAGAATACTCAATAGCATTGAACTAAAAATAAAATGTGTTTGTTTTCGGTGTGATAACGCGTGATATCATCACCTGAAAGGGATACAATTTACATATTTTCACTCGCGCAAGCGATCGTGAAAATATTAATGGTCTCCTTTCCAGTGATGATATCACGCGGTATCACACCGGAAACAAACAAATAGCCTCTATGTATATATCCCAACACAATGCGATACTTTATGCTGACATGTATGCCGATGGCAGCTGAGATGATTCTGAAAACCACTTGCACGGATGATAGCATGGATTCAGCGAAGAATGTAGCCGAAGGAATATAACTATGTCAACAATTACGAGAATTATAGCTGAAAGCTGACATGCTTGCAAGAAAGTGGATCTCAAACTTACTAGAAGTGTTAGAAACAATACCAGAAGAAGACAGAGCAGCCGAAATAGATCTAGGGACAGGAAATCTACCAACAACTAAAGCTCTTGGAGTAGCCTGTCTAGCAAAACATGATGAATTAATATTAAAAGTTGGTGACCAAATGACAATGCCAAGTGAAATAACAAAGAGAAGACTATCAGTAGGTAATGCCAGGAAAAGAAATCATGCAGGCCGTCTGCTTGAAAAAGTGAGAGAAACAGAGATGTTGAAATTTCAAAGACGGCTCGAAGAGCTTAAAGATTTAGATAAATTCAAGATTTCACGTTGTTTGCGAAGTGAAAACAGTGAAACAAAATTGAAGTCCATGTCAATTCATACTTTTGCAGATGCATCATTGATAGCATATGGAGCATATGGAGCTGTCGTATATTCCAGATGCCAGTACGGAAATGAAGATGTGACTGTACGCTTTGCTGCTGCGAAAAGTCGTGTTGCTCCTACAGAATCTACTACCATGCCCAGACTTGAATTACTTGCTGCAACGATTGGTTTAAAACTTATACCGAGAATTTGCAGAGAAATCAATCAAGTAACATTTTGGTCAGATAGTATGAATGTCATTTACTGCATTAGAAACGATAGCAGACAATATAAGACATTCGTCGCAAATAGAATTGGTGATATTCACAGAGCTACAAACCCAAGTCAGCGGAGATATATTCCAACAAACGACAATCCAGCAGACAAAGTATTGAGAGGATTACCTGTAGACATTTTGGCTGTAGCTGACATTTGGTGGGAAGGACCCGGCTTTCCCCAAAAAGTGAAAATGAATGCCAAAGAGCAAATTTTTTTTTTTTTTTTTTTTTTTTTTTTTTGCCGTTCTATATATTTTATTTTCCTCGTCAATAGGTGTGTGAGGGTCGAGGGCATCCCCCTCCACACCGTACATCATGAGTATTGATAATAGTTCAACATGCATGATATATAATATTACAATGAAGACAAGTGCTCACAATTGCATATTAACAATAATATCATAATTGCTTAAACAGCAATATACAAATTGATACACGTATTGAAATTTTGAATATACGGATAAACTATGCAAGTCACAATGTTCTTAACGATACAGATTTAACAAAATGTCCCATTCTTTATTTGTAGTTATTAAGTTAGAATCTAAATTGCAGAAGAGGTTCATTTCCTTCAAAATATGATACTGGATAGAAAAGAATGATCTTGCCGCGATAACGGTAGGTAATGTTTGATTCATTTTACAATTATAAATAAACCTTTTAGTGAGAAGGAATGTTAGATTAAGAGGACCACTTGTGTTTTTATGTCCTAACATGAAAGAGGGTGCATTTATGAAGTCAGCGAATACCTCAAAACCTTCAAACAAATCAGCAATAAATTTTTTAACGTATTTACATTCCCAAAAAATGTGCTCAATTGTTTCCGACATATCATGACAGAAAGAGCATTCAGCTGACGATTTATAATTGATTTTATAAAAAAAATAGTTGGTACCAATAATTCGGTGTATAATTCTATACTGGAACCATTGTAGCGTAGAATCTTTGGCAATACAAAATGGCATGCTAAAGATATGGTTCCAGTCTTTTAATTCAATATTTTCAAAAATGCTCGTCCATTTTGACATACAGACTGGTAAAGTGTCATTTGTTTTAACAATATTATACATGGGTTGGGTACCTTTTTGATATTTTAAAATGGATATCACTTGAAGGGGAACAAAAGGCTTAACAAAGTCAAAATCTGCAATCGTATTCAGAGCAGATGTTTTATCGAACAAACCATATTTCTTCAAGTATTTAGTAACTACATTAGTAATACCTATGTAATGCAAGTAGTTTGGATAGAAATTATATCTGTTACACAGTTCTTCATAGCTATATAATTCTAACCCATCGTTGTTCTTGATCAAATCGCAGATAAAATGCACGCCATTTTCAAACCATGTTTTGAGGAATACACTTTTATTACCGATCGTTATATCAGGATTATAGAATATTGGGGTTTGTAATATGTATTTTATATTTAATGATTCTGCTTTGCGGAAATCAACAAACGATTTTAAAGTGTCTTTCCAAAAAGCATTGCCTGTTTTATGTATAAGGTTTTCTGGATAGTGAACACCACAGTTGTAAAGGTTTTGGGTGTCTATTATCATTTTTACAATATTAATCCATTACCATTTCCTGTGATGATCCTTCGTATCCAAGAACATTTCAACGCAATTATAAATGAAAAGATGTCGGCCATATTAAGACCTCCTTCAGTATATTCTTTAATAAGTACATTTTTGTTAATTTTTGAACTCCCATTCCACACAAAGTTAAAAAAGAGATCATTTAGCTCAACCAATATTCTATGTGGTGGATTGGGAAGTGAAGCAAATAAATGGTTAAGCACCGGCAAAGCAATCGTTTTTATTACTTGTATCCTTCCAATGGGAGTTAATATCCTTCTGGACCAGTTTTTAAGCAGCGTTCTAATTCTATACAATTTATCCATATAATTAAGATCTATCATCTTATCAAGATCGACATGAAATGTTAAACCAAGCATATCAAAAGTATGCTGGTTCCATTTTAACTTCCATCTAGTTGTTATGCTTTCGGAACTGAATTTATGCTTCCCTATCCAAACTACTTTGGTTTTGTCGAAATGTACCTTTAAGCCAGAGCACAATGTGAAATGCGACAAATCATCTAAGGTTTCATTAAGGGATTCTGCAGAGCCATCCAGGAGTATAGACGTATCATCAGCAAATTGCGATAACTTATATTCAGTATTATCGATTTTGATTCCTTTGATTTTGGGATTTGCCCTGAGTTTAAGAGACAAAATTTCAGCGCATAAAATAAAAATATAACAACTGAGGGGATCACCTTGACGACAACCACGTTGTATTTGAAAAAACTCAGATAACGACCCACACTGCGTTACTGCTGAAATGCCATCCTTATATAAAACGTTAAACCATTTTTTCATGTCAGGACCGAAATTAAACAAGGAGAGTGTTTTGCTTACAAACCTCCATGACAAGGAATCAAAAGCCTTTTCAAAATCTATAAGTAGGAGAAGTCCGGGAATATTATTTTCCTCAGTGTATTTCAAAATGTAGTAGATTAGTCGAGTGTTTTCACCTATGAACCTGCCTTTGATAAAACCAGTTTGATCATTATTTATAAGTTTGTTAATGTATTTTTTTAATCTATTAGCAATACTTCCAGAACCAATTTTATATACAGTGTTTAACAATGTTATTGGACGCCAGTTTTTTAAAAATTGTCTGGGTTTATCACCCTTAGGTATGCAAGTAATTATCCCCTGTCGTTGTGTTATAGACAAAATGCCGCTATCGAATGCGTGATTTAACGCTCTACAAACAAACGTACCTAATTTGGGCCAAAAGACTTTGAAGAAATCAATACTAAAACCAGACGACCCAGGGCTTTTGTTGTTTGCCCTGTTTTTTAAGACAAAAGAGGCCTCACTTAGTGTTATTGGCCCTTCTAATAGTTTTGACTCTTCATACGACAGTTTAGGTATGTCAATATTTGCTATAAAAAAAAAGCTATTAAAATCATCATCAATGTTGGTATTGTCGTTATTTTGATACAATGTTTTATAAAACAAAGCGGTTTCGTTCAAGATATCAACCTGCTTGTCTAAAACAAGTCCGTCATCAGTTGTTAGGCTAGTGATAGTTTTTGTTGTATAGTTATATTTTTCGAGGTTACAAAAAAGTTTTGATGGTTTTTCTCCAAATTGTATCCATTCGGCTCGCGATCTTATTATGGCTCCTTTTAATTTCTCTTCTTGTATTTTCATTAGTTCATCTTTTAATTCAAGAATAATTTGCACGTTACTCTCGGTCAACAATTTCTCGTGTTGTTCAATTTCAGCTTTTAATTGGTTTTCGCGCTTGTTATGCTATTTTGTTTTATACGAACTATATGAAATAGCTTTACCTCTTATTTCCATTAAAACTGTATCTAAAAAAAGTTGGTCGTTTATTAAAAACTGTATGTCTTGGTCAGGTATTGTATCAATGTTATCTTTATTGTATACAGGTAACATATATTGTTTCTTTATTTCGGTAATTGTATCATTTATTGTGTTAATGTAGTTGATGTCGCTAAGAAGCATGTTATTATGTTTCCACAGACCTTTTCCGTGTTTAAAATCAGTAAATTTTAATGTCAACGTTACACTCGAATGATCAGATTGGTAACTGGGCAATATATTAATGTCGTGAAAAATCGGCGACAAAAATGACGATAAAAGATAAAAATCAAGCCGGGCTTGTTGTATTGGATTTGTTCTTCTCCATGTATATCGTCTAGTGTTAGGATATAATATCCTAAAAGGATCTGTAAGAACACGATCTTCCATATTTTTTAAAATAAATTCTCTTGCATTTTTATTATTTATTGATTTGTAGTTATGATAATCTATATTTGGGTCTAGAACCAAATTAAAGTCGCCACAAATTAAGTAGGAGTCATTCCCAATATTGTCAATAATATCAGAAATATTGGTGAAAAATTCGGGACTGTCAGAGTTCGGTCCGTATATAGAGGCAAGTGTGAGTCTAGTTTCACCAATATTTATATCCAACATAATATAGTTACCAAATTCATCATATTGTACATTATGTATTTTATACTCAAGTATTTTCGACAAAAGTATTGCTACACCACGCGAATTAGAAGAGCCATAACTTAGGAAACACTCTGATCCCCATTCTGAGTAAATGGTTTTAATCTGTTCGTTAATAAAGTGTGTATCTTGAAGGCAGTAAATATCACATTTTTTTTCTTTTAAGTATTGAAAAACTTGTAATCGCTTCTTTTTCCCCTGAATGCCTCTGCAGTTGACAGATAAAATTTTAAGCTCGCTCATAGATAAGCAAAACTAAGGAACATATAAAATGTAGCACTTGCATGCATAGTAACAACACAACATACCTTGTAGTACAGAACGGAAAAAGTACAAAATAATAATAGAAAAAAAGAAAAAAAACTAACATGAAAGGAAAAAAAATAAGTGAACATAATAAGGTATCTTTTTGTTAGGAAAATTAGAACCGAGTCAAAATAGCATATACAAATCAGTAAATGTTTTCATTAATAAGCTTATCACTAGGATTAATGAACAATGGCAACATCTGAAGATATCAATAAATAGCTATCAGTATTTAATAATATGTAGAGCTTTAATAACTCTATGTATTTGCTCTAGTGTAAATTATAATTTGTCTAAGTTTAGAGATATATTGAACATAATCTATATTATATATTGTATATTAAATAGAAAAAAAAAGTGTATTTGTCCCTGTTTACTTTATAAACAATAAGAGGAAACAAAAAGATGCAGACTTGTGGCAACAAGTGTTGTATTTTTTTTACAAGAGATTGATACTTGAAAATATATATTAAACATAATCTATATTATATATTGTATATTAACTAGAGAACAGTGTGTATTTGTCCCTGTTTACTTTATAAACAATAAGAGGAAACAAAAAGATGCAGACTTGTGGCAACAGGTGCTGTATTTTTTTTTACACGAGATTGATACTTAAAAACATCAATATTTACATACAGGATTTTACAGAATAAATCAACATTATATATTATATATTAACTAGTAAAAAAGTTGTATTTGTCCCTGTTTACTTTATAGACAAGAGGAGAAAAAAAAAGAAGCAGACTTGAGGCAACAACTGCTGTATTTTTACAAGAAATTGATCCTTAACAATATCAATATTTACAAACAGGATTTTTATATGTATTTACTCTGAATAGATACAAAGTTTTACCAATATGTACATAATTACAAGTATATTTTTTGTTTTTATCTACGTTTATTTTATATAAAAAAGGAGTAAAGCAAAAAGCTGAGTGGTAGCAACACAATGGTAGTCTATTACAGAAACTGCTAGACTTTAATCATCATTTTTTCATACTGATTCACTATAAGTGTTTTTACTGGTTTAAATAATCATTCAAAGTCAGAGATAAATTGAAAAATATTTACTAAAAAAGTTTTATCTATATCTACGTTTTAACAATATAGGTTACTATAATTTTCAATATTAAAAATATTATATATGTTTATATTATAAATTTTAAAAAGTATAAATAGTTGTATTTGTCCATGTTTATTTAATAAATAAAAAGAGGAACAAAATGGAGCATAGTGGTACTTCATACTGAATTACTATATGTATTTATTCTAATGTAAGTATTAATTTAACCAAAATCAGAGATAACTTGAAAGATATCTACATCTCAGAAGTGGAGTTTTATCTAAATTTACATTTTAACAGCATTATTTATTTAATTTTCAATAATACAAGGTGACATAAATATCTAATGTAAATATTAATTTAACTAAGTTCAGATATCAGCTGAACACTATCTACATCTCAAAAAGAGGAGTTTTATCTAATTTTACAATATAACAGCATTATTTTATATAATTTTCAGTAATACAAAGTTTAATATATATCTAATGTAAAAAAGTAATTTAACTAAGTTCTGATATAAATTGAACACTATCTATAGATCAAAAAGTGGAGTTTTATTTGAATTTACATTTTAACAGCATTATTTTATAAAATTGTCAATACTACAAAGTTTAATATGTATCTAAATGTAAATAGTAATTCAAGTAATCTCTGACATAAGTTGAACACCATCCCCATATCAACAAGTGTAAATTTTATCTATATATATATTTAAACAGAATAATGTTATATAATTTTCTATAGTACATACTGGGTATATACAATATATATATATTTATATTTATTTTATATACTATATATTAACAAATTTACATTATTACATTTGTCCATGTTTATTTTATAAACAGAAAGTGGAAACAGAAGGAGGCCATAGCAAAAAGTGGTAACAACAATAGTCATGTTTATTTTTTAAACGAAAAAGAAAATACAGAAAGATGCAGTGTAGTAACAGTACCATATTATTTATATACCTTTAACACGGTTAAAGTTCATACGGATACTGCATTTTTTTCAATGATGTATTATCAGATATTTTGTTGAAAATTAAAACAACAAACAATTATCAACACACAACCACTTTAGTAGCCTTAAACACTGGAACATTATGCACAACCATATGATTTATTACACTTAACAGTGTTATCCACTTACGAGATGCCATCATTTTATTAACATTATGTTTGAAAAGGGAAAAGGAGTTTTATAATTGTGTATGTGTTGCTATATATTTACAGAAAATACCAAAAATTTGAGTGTCATGTTTTGTTACATAATGAGTACATTATGGCTATAAAATTAGAGTTGATCAATAATTTTGACTCAGGACGGATAAAGACTAAGACCAAAAGAACTAGCATTATAAGACTTTCAATGCAGGTCAACTATCACACAAGATTTATGCGCCTTTTCAACTTTTTGAATAATATCTGAAATTTTATTACTTTTAGCATAATCATTCACTTAACATTTTAAAGAGCTTCGTATGAAAGCGAAAATGAAGCAATTTGGGTGAGAAGAAGTTATTGAAAAAACACTTCACTACATTTAATACCTTCTTAAGTATGAACAAACACTGTGTAAAACAACAACATATTTTGTAAAGAAGGCATTTGTAGTGTTAACAGTCATATAAAGCACTAAACAAAAAGGCTGAAGGCGTGCAAATAAATAAAGAAAGATGACAACATAAAAACATCTATATAGACTACATTATCACTGTCTGTTGACATGACAAATAATGCTTAAAATAAACATTTGACATGTTTAAGGGCTGAAAAAACAACAACAGAAGATCGGTGGCTATATTAGTTTTTTAAGGATGATGCATTGTGGTCCTATATAGAAGTATGCATACAACAAAAATACAAGCGACTTATCCATGCACAAAAAGGTAATAATACATCGAGCCAAAAAGTCCTATTCTAGAGTGTCATAAGCAACAAGAAATGTACACTATTTACATACAGCCTCTTACATAAATAGCTGGAAGTGCACAGTAAAGTTAAATTAGTGCATTAACTGTCATGAATATACCTGAGTCTGACTATTTTGTTGTAATAAATGTTTAAAAACAACTAGCTGACCTTCTATTTACTATTTTGACATGTAAGAGCAAAATTGATGTAAGTAATGAAGGTAAACTTGAAACAGGACACACAATTGTAGACATTTAATGTATCACAAGAGGAATGGCGACTAGACCCAGAAAGATATTCAAATTGGATAAAACTTGTAAGAATTCGAACACGGGTAACACGATTTATTGAAAAGTAAAGAAAGATTATCGTGTCTGTGGACCATTTAGTGCAGTTGAAATTGTAGAAAGCAAAACTGAAATTATTAATTAAAGAGACACAGAGAACGCATTTTGCAGATAATTATGATAGTTGTGTGTCACCGAATATAAAATATTGCTTCCGGTTGAACAATAAGCAAAGAAAGTTGAAATTGTTTTAAACTGTATAGTCTATAGCACAAAGGTTTTATATTGTTAAAACAAATCATACATGTTACAACATATTATGTTCTGTAATCGCAACAATAGTATAATTGGTGATGTGTATATCAGATGCTTGGGGTTTTTATGAGTGTTTATGAAACATAAAAAGTGGTAAGAAAATGATACAGAAAGACATTTACAAGATAGTTACAAGTGTACTTTATGTTTTATTATATTATTATAACACTAGTAGACGTCGCAATGTTTATTCAAACACAAATATTTGGTAATTTCAAAGGGCTATGTATTTTTCAATTTTAATTCTACGTTTTAAATTATTGCGCGAAACATACATAATTAAGGAAAAGTTGTTTTGATTTCATGTAACGGATGAATGACTTGAAAAGTTATATTACATAAAAATTATTATATTTACGAATATTGGTTCAGATGTTTCTTGAATACCAAAACTTATAATATGTAAGTGTGATATTGAAAGATTTGCTTTTTAGAGTAGTTGATAACTGATGCAATATGTTTTGAATGTGTCTACATTCCCAATATATATGTTCAATTGGTTCAACGTGTTCACGAAATAGATCACACAGGTTCGTATTTGATAATTTGCATTTAAAAAGATACTTGTTTGTTGCGATAATTCTGTTTATATACTTATAATGAAAGTTTCTTAATTTTGTGTATGTTTTGCTTTTTATGGCAATGAAAAAAATAGTTTTCAGTTCATATTATTGTTGCTGACTATATGTTCCCATTTTTCTTGGACTTTTTCTAATTCGTTTATTTTTTTGGATTTGTAGTTCAAATATTAATTTATTTGGGCGGTTTATTGATGACACTTTTTCTACAAAGACAGTTTGCGAACATGGTTTATTTTCAATGTTTATTTGAGAGTTTGTATTAGTCAGTATACATTTTATTAATGAGTAATCCATAAGGAGTTATTGATTGGGATGTCGTATAAGAAGCATATGTGTTCAAATAAATAGAAGTCTTGTACTCTAAAGTCATATAATTGATCAACATATTTAATACCTCGTTTGAACAATTCTCTGTAGATAAATGTCGCGTTATTAACTTATATCTTTGTTGTTCCAAAGTGTAACTTTACTATTTTAATTATTTTTTAGGTTATTTGTAGTATTAGTTCATGCCTCTAATACGTCATGTCATAATTTGTTTGTTTTTTTACATATATTTAGTATGTTTGTGTTGTTAATGTTACATTGAAATATTAAATCTCCTCCGAATTTTTTGCAATAAATTGTTATAAAACCATGTCCAATGTCCACTATTTGATTTGTCTTATAAACGTTTTACCCTGCTAGATTTTATTGAATGTGTTATGCCTCCTAGTTCAACTGGTCGTATTAAAGTGTGTTTTTTTATTTTATCCGGTTTTCCATCACATATACATTGGAATATCTTGTCGTTGATTTGTTTAAAAATGTCTTCACTTGGATTTGGTAGAACTGTCAGTACGTAAACTAATTTTGGAAGTGCACAAGGTTTTTATACTGTCACTTTGCCTAAAGGGGCGAGTGCGCAATGTTGCCAATTTTTCAGAAGATTACAGAAGTGTTGTAATTTTGGTATTATGTTTTTTAAGTATTGTTTCAGTTTCATTATTTGTAAAAATAATTCCTAGTGCCGTGGCTTTGCTTGAAGTCCATCGAAATTTTAATTCCTTCATTTTTTTTAAATTTCTCTTCTCTTAACACAGCGCATTTAGATTTATTTAAATTGTCCATGATATTAACGTTGATTTTTTTTTTTAACGAGTCTGGATTATCATTACATAAGTAAGTTGCATCATCAGCGAGAAGAGATTGTTTAATTTCGACTCCTGGTTGTATTTGTATACCTTTTATAAACTGATTAGATTGTATATGTTGCGATAGCAATTCAATGCATAAAATACATAGGGAAGAAGATAATGGGCATCCCTGTCTTACTCCTCTTTTGTATATCGAAGATGTTAAAAAAACATTGTTTATTATTGAACTGTTTATATTTTTGTAAAATAATTTTACCAATTTTAAAATAGTTTCACCAGTTCATTTTTTCCAGGCATGCAAACATGAAGGAGTGGTCTAGAGAATCAAAATACTTTTCATATTCTGCAAAGAATATAAGACAACGTTTGTTTGATTTTTTGCAAAAATGTATGCATTCTTGTATACGTCTAACGTTTTCACCGATATATCTTCCCTTTGCAAAGCCTGACTGAGAGTTGAAAATACGAGATGGGAGCATTTTTTTTAATGATGTTTGCCATAGATTTTGTAGCAATTGTATAGTCAGTATTTAGTCAACTAATTGGGTACCAGTTCGACAGTGAATCTAAGTTTTACCTGGTGTTTGTATAAATGAAGTAAGTCCATGTTTTTGGAAAACGGTAAGTTCTCCAATGTAATACGAATAGTTAAGTGACTATTTATTAATTATTTTATAACATTCTATTGTTGTACCGTCAGAGCCTGGGCTTTTGTTATTTTCCATTTCTTTAAGCGCCTGTTTAAATTCATATTCTGTTAATATACCATTGCATTAATCTTTTTCGTTTTCATTCCGAGTGTTAAGAGGAATTTCAAAGAGGTTTTTTGTTTCAACGGTTCGTTTTTTATATAGATGTTGGTAGAATAATTGTTGTTCTTCTACAATATTTTCTCTGTTAGAGATTTCTACATTGTTGACTATTAATTGATTAATGTTATTTTGTTCACCGCGTCTTTTTTTTCACGTTTGCAAAATATTTTTTTTCTTACGTTAAATTCAACATGATTGGCTGTACCACTTAATATAATTTGTCATGGAATATGTCTTCTAGTATTAGTCTTTTTGGCTATAGTCAAATTTCAATATTTTCCTCTTCATTAAATTTATTGTCATTATTAGTGTTATTATTGTTATTATTATTATTATTATTATTATTATTATTATTATTATTATTATTATTATTATCATTATTATTATTTAACTGTTTCTCCAGATTCTCTATTTCTGTGATAGTGTTTAATTCACATGTGTTTACTTCTTTCTTTTGTTTGACGTATATTTTATAGTGGTATTTCTTATATTGCCTTTGATAACTTCCCATGTAGTATTAGGATTTGCGTCTTTATTGTTGCTTACTGTATTTTATATTGTTTCTGTTATTTGCTCCTAATAGTTTGATTCTAACAGAACGCTGTTGTTTAGTTTGAAATAGCCTGGGCCTCGCTCAGCTTGAAAGTTTTTAAGTTTTAATATCACTACTGAATGATCTGTCATGAAGCCAGGTTTAATATACGAGGAGTGCATTAAATTTGATAATGAGTCCGAAGCTAAAGAATATTCGAGTCTGCTAAATATGTTTGGTTTAGAGTTTGAATGCCAGGTAAATTTATATTATTCAGGATTCAAATAGCGCCATATGTCGTTAAAGTTCAGGTCTTGCATAATGCTATTTATGATTTTTCTGCATTTTTCATATCATTACATACATTATAAAACTGTTAATTTCACAAAATAAATAAAAAGAATTGAATTCGCTTTGATTGTAGTTTCCATATTAATTAAGAAAATCAATAATTTTGAAAGAAGCCTATACTTCTAATATCATTTTACTATGCATTTTCTGCACAAGTTTTTCTAATAATTAAACCTTGAATGCAAGTTATCAGCTCCAAATGTTCCTTATATACATTTGACTTACGTCATACAAATGATAGTTTGTTAGAGAGTTACATTAATTTTAAAATGAGCTGTCAGCTTTATAAGACCAGACAGAATACTCTCACCAAGTATTAAGAACAGTCCTGTCAAACTTACCGCCGAAACCAGAAATGTGCGCAACTATTACACACATCAATTTAATCCCGTTCATATTTGGCATGAAAAAGCATTTATAATTGTACACGCCACTCGACTTGAAGCTGTTCATTATAGCCAGTATATTCACTATATTCAGTTGGAAATGAAGATTATATAATTCATCAGTATGCACCAAAACTGGAAATTATGTATATTATTTCAATAATAAGAAGTTATGCACTCATTTCCTTTCTTTAATCAAGGTGTCTATTCACTCTTCATAATAGTTTTTTTATTTATGATATATTGCAAAGATCAATTTTATGTACTGTTATAACAAGTCAATTTCGCACGGTCTGATTTAATACGTGGATTTACGATTGACATGCCATGTTTTTCATAATAAAAATGCTATTTTTTATTATATTATCCATAAATTATTTTGCCTGAGCTTTTGCGTAAAAATGACACTTTTCCTATGTCTTCATTTAGCTGTATTTAGTCATTTTTTTAGCTACATTTAAAAGGTTCTATTCAAAATGCAACATGCATGTTTGACACTTAAATCCACAATTGTATTTACAATATTGTTTATTGTTTTGACGACGTACCTTGATATGAGGCGTTTGCAATACTGCTGGAAACCAAAAAAATATTTCTTAAAATAACACATTTCCATTGGAAAGCGTTTCTAATAGTCTGTGCACAGTGGAAATTGTAATGCTGTAAGATACGTGAACGATAATTGTTTTACTGCGTGTGCATATTATTTTGTCATTTTAATAATACAAATAATACTCAATAATAACATATCAAATATAATAAAAATACTTCAGATTGCAATTTAGATTGCAATTTCATAGTGTCTATTTAATTAATAAACCTGTATTAATATTGCAATATAATTGTAAAGACGATTATCGCTTACCGCAAAATGTAGTACTACTGATAAAAAGTAGTAAACCTATTGTTAGCATAATGTTATCATGTGATTTGTTTCAATAATTTATTATATTAAATATGCGATAAATATTCAATGTATTCTACGCAACTTGTCCATCAATATTGACTGTTGATTAAAACAGTAATACTTTTGATTGAATCGTTTGAAAACACAATAATTTTAATACACACACAACAATAAGAAACGGAAAGTACGATTCGACGAGTGTACAGATTGGTTGGAGGAGCGGTGACAGACGACTTCTGGGGCAATAATCGATGCGCGCTCATTCAAAAGTTAGCATACTGCATTAGGTTTGATATTTATGATTTTCATTGGTTATCTTGAAATTTACCAATTGTAGGAGGATTGTAAATGCATACAGTTAACGTACTGTTAATTAACCGCCGGCGATTTTCATGCATATAATAATTATATTTCCGTTCGACTTATACAATTTCCTGTCAAAAAGTAAAAATGTCTGATAAAGAAATTAAGCGGGGTTTCGTGTGTGCTTGTTTGATATAATAATAACATCATATGTATCCAATTAGTTGTCATGAATTCTGTAACAGTTTAAAAACGCACAATGCGAAGACCTTTCACCTATTTGATATGATAATTGCAACAACAGACACATATAGTTTGGTTGAACACGTGACAAAATCATCTTCAGTTGTCACGGTGCGAAAGTTTCAACAGTCAACTTGACTAGATCAATTTGACATGTTTTCATGGTAGTATCGCTTTTTTTCAACAGTTTTGTAAAATATTGCATATTCGTCCGTATTAAGCGCAAACAAATCAGTTTCACACCTGTCTCATCTTTCGGATATCATACTATCATAATATACCGAGAGTTTGCAGTATGCGTACTTTGGAATTGCAGTATTTCGACGATTGAGTGTGCGCTCATTGATTACCTTCTGAACATATAGCAAAGATACGCGGTACAACTTGTCAATTTAACCCAGTGTCTTCATACTTAACCACACTTGAAAAACAGTCGTGTTAGTTTGTATTAAACAATCACTTCCGGCTTCGACACCTTTGTGTTATTTGACCGTTCAAATAGTATGACCGCAGTTTTAAAGGAACACATTCACACTGTGGGTAAAACACACATAAAAATGGAATCGATTCCAAAAATAAAGTAAATACTATAAAGAAAGTGAAATTAATTTCATGACACATAAATACTGGCAATAGTATTTCGCTTATTGATAAACATCAGAATGACACAATTATAAATTATTTGCAACGCGTTCGATATTTTGGAAAATACGTGTATCACATACAAACCCTTAAAGCACACCCGGATAGGTTGAATAGACTCTTCATGTTTAGGTCGTAGCTTTTCAGTGCGTATATACAATCGTAAAATAAACATATTGGCAAACTAAAAATAATCAAATAATTACCAAATATTTCTATTTAAAATCGATACAAATATAATTTTGGGTAGAATTCATGCTATAAACCCGATAAAGGGTTATCTGCAATAAATGTATGCACGCTTTCTTTAGGTTACATATATATATTACAGATGTTTTTGTTGTTATTGCGGATAATTATATAATGTTCCGATTGGTTCATATAATAATATGCACAAATACGTTGCACTACTTGTTTGTTTAGACTGTTTAGACTGAATAAATGTTATAAGATAAACGAAATGTACAAACAACTGCCGTGTTTGAAGTTGAGCTGTATGTGCATGTATCAAAGAAAAAAGATTCATGATTGATCACATTTGTGTCAGTGTTTCATGAGCGGCCAATCATACAACTTTGTCGAAGGCTTTTAACTGTACAAAATGAACGGCTTAAAGTCATGTCTTAGTCACTTTGGCGTAATAAAAAAGAAAGGCATCGGATATTAAAACAAGTGACGAGAAATATCTACAGATGCTTATTGTAAGCCGCTGACACTGCCTGAACATTGAAAGGCCGTGATTGGACGAAACTACCGACTATTGTTACTGTCAAGTTAGCGACCTGCCGAAAGTTACTCTAAACAAATGCGCACGTGTACCAACATTTTGTATTAACTGTGTCTGTGTGCAAATTATTTGATATGTCAAATGCAGAAAAACGGACACACAGTGTAATACATACAATAAAAGCTATGCTAACAGTGAATATATTTATCTCACAACAAGTTCAACCGTTCGTAACAGTTAAATGCAATTAAAATACTAACACACAGACAAATAGACAAGCAAATGCTTACAAAATATAATATAATTGGAAATAAGTAATAACAACACATATGTTTCAAACATACTATACGCGTATAATGTACAACTAGAAACACGGTAAAAGAGCGAAACGTAACATATATAAATCAAAATAATTATATGTACACGTAATACAAAGTTAAATACATGTGCATTAAATACATATACATGTACATATACGAGTGCACAGAACACAATATAACATACAACATATTGAACATACAATGCGTGTCGATTGTTTTGCAATACATATTACTAAACGACAGACATAACGAACATACTAATGAGTTATTGAAGAAAGACATATATATATATATATATATATATATATAGCGTAGCATAATTGCTATTACACAAAGGACATTGCTATTCGATATGAATATATCGCAATAAAAAAAAGACGACACTTTGTACACAATTATCAAGGTTTTGCCATGAGCATGTTTATCTGCACAGTCCCCACTTATCTTCAAGATAAAAAACAACAACAAACAGTACAGTGTTACATGTAGAACCATAATAAATTGCATACATTTTACGAGAGGCAGTCACAAAGTTCATGGACAATCTAATGTTTTGAATCCTTGTTATCCTATGAAGATGAAAATACAGCTATGCTTTCTATCGGTTAACTGCGATAATCCCCCATGTTTATATGCACAGTCCCCATGTGTCTACAAAATAAAAACTGCAATGAAAACAATATGGTGTTATATTGAGAACCATAATAAAGTGCATATATTCTAATACGCATTGGTGATGATCACTGGAACCGAATAATGCGGCGATCTCTAACGTTATCACATTCCAACTTCAAACCAGTGTCCTGTACTGCGAGTTATCATCACGTCCGGTTCGATCTAGATTCTCGTAACGACCGCATTCAATATCCGTCCTGTTTGGCACAGAATAATATAGTTATGTACGCGTCAAACATACCATTAAAATAAACATTTAGAGTTTATGTTTGAAAACTAAATGCCAGTGCAGTTTTATTTCATATTGGTTTTTGTTGCCATAGTTATCCATGTGCATGCATTGCGACCATCTTATTAACATTTAGACGCATTGTAAAGTGCCGCGTTTAAGCATGACATATATAACCTTAACTTCAGTTCTAGATCAAACTTCGGTCTCACTTTTTATGTTGAATGGTGGGAGCATTTTTTGAATTGGTCGTTTTGCCATGCCACCGGAATATCGTACCAAAACATTAAGTCTTAAACTAAGCGAAACGTTTAAACCAAAACAAAATTTAAAATTTAAGAAAAGGTAATACCAAAGATACTTGCCTATGAATTTCTGAATCTGTAACAGCTTCTGAAAATACATACACATTCATAGTATCATGCAGTACATGTAACTCTACTGATGTTTCTGGTTGTAGTTACCAAATTAGCATAACGTAACACATACAATGTTTATGCTACAGTGTGAAGATTGTTAACTTAAATACTTTTAAATTAGTTTACATTTGACATGTATACAATACATGACAGTATGCGGTTGTATACCGTCAGAAATGTGCATATCGGCAAACGCTATACAGGAAATCGTTTAGCGCTGTTCTGAGTGTGGCGCAAGTCCTTGATGTCGACTGTTCGTCCTGCGTCGTCGTTTGCCTTGATATCTGGGGCATGGTACCCATTTCCATTGATCACTGTGGGGAATCACGTGGTTTTGTTTTGATATGTAACACGGATAATGGCGGCGTCTGAGTCTCGGTTAAGTTCAACATGTTTACTTGTTGTAATTGATTTATAGTTTTAATCTAGTCGATATGTAGCCTATCATATGCGGAATCGAATTCTGATACACACATTTCAACGCGTTTCTAAGAATGTGTATGCTTTATAATTGCATATGACCGGATCAAAAAGAAAACCAGATCGTCTGTTGTTTATTTTTGTATTACGTATCTAGTTCACAGTTACTAGAAAGTTACTAAAGTTATAGCTGCTGATGTTTTCTTAAATCTACTATGTTAGCTTCACACTATTTTATTCAT
Source organism: Congeria kusceri (assembly GCA_027627225.1). NCBI lineage: Eukaryota > Metazoa > Mollusca > Bivalvia > Myida > Dreissenidae > Congeria > Congeria kusceri. The sequence continues at coordinate 752,504 of JAPFQT010000063.1, forward strand.
GCTGCAATAATCAACATATGCAAACTTGTATGCCGTTTCTATCATGTTGTCTGATTAGCAACATCACATCTAACAAATATGTTTCAGTTTAACGTCAATATTTTTATTTGTGCATGGGTTTCTAATAACAATTTTATCGGACGGCAGTATTTAAGTATTCGTTTGGTCGCGCCTTCTAAAAAAACACTCCAAGAGTACCCATCAGTAAAGAGATTTTCTATGTAGAATCTGTCCCAATTTTTCCTTTTTTTTCAGTTTCTTTTCCATTCCATCTGAAATACATTTTCACAAAATGAGTGCCTAAACAGCTCCTACTTTTAATCGATTATGTATTTAGCAAGTGAACTAGTCCGCCCAGAGTGAAACAGTTCCACTGTATGAAATATTATGTTACATTATTCTACATTGGTCAAACATAGGAGATTAGGTATGGATTAAACTATTGAACTATTAAACTATAGACAAATACACGACGCCCACAACAGGAAATCAAACCAGCATGTTCTAAAAACATGCTGTATTACTTTGACGGTGTAAGTCCTCACCATTAAATGAAACTTCTTACAAAAGAATTATTTCTTACACTGAAATGGTATCCCGTGGAATCACATCCTTGCCCTTCAATCAGATTCTGCACTGACTACATGCATGGGTGGATGTCGTTAAAGCTGTTCTCTTTCCTCTGCAAAGTCGTAGAAATATGATTGACTGGTGAGGTAGAGAAAACACCATACCAAAGGATGAAATGCAATACAATAACTGAGTTTGGAAATGACATGTTGCATACAAAATAGATGGAGTACTATAATTCAACAACATATCGTTGACCGTTTCTTGTCTGTGTGTTAGTATTTTTATTTGGTAACTTTATGATTTACCAAGTTTATTATTTTGTTAACATAACTTTTGCGTTAGCTCCGTTTTCCGCCTGGATTATGAAACGGTCCTCAAACGAGTAAAATGGGCCATACATAAAGTTGTATGAATAATGTTTGGTAAAACGAAATAACGCAATTTGAAATTCATAATTGCATACGAATCTATATCAATGTTTACCGTACGTTTAAGTACTTTTTCAGTTATTAAAGTAAAGAAAGATACAATTATTATTTTCTGCATATCATTGCTTTTATTTTAAGTATTTAATCACCTGTGACTTGTCAAATTCCCCTCGCAGAAGAACAATTGACCACAACATTAGTGTGGCGCTACCGCTTCAATGCCTTGTGCTTCCTTTCGTAGTCGTAGAGACCAGACGGGCGTTGAAAACATTTCTCGTATACCATGCACAATAACAACTCTGAAAATAGTGTTAAAACAGTACAATGTATACACAGATATATCATCCAAGAAAATGTTCAAAAGTTTGTACGTGCAACATATCATATTTTTAAATCCGTGAATCATACCATTTCTAGTTCTTGTTGATATTCTGTTGTCCTATAGTATATTATTATGTAAAACGTGTATTGGGTGTCGAAATTAATAAGGTTTATGAAAGAAATGAGTTTATCCGTGGAAACTATCACATACAGTCATTTGCATCGAAACATATTCAAAGGGTAAGCAAGAGCTATACCTATTCTTTGTAGACAGTAAGGTATCAGTACACGAGGAATTAGAATCCGCATATGATTTACTACATATCGACCAGATTAAAATTATAAATCAATTACAAGAAGTAAACATGTTGAGCTTACCGAGACTTAGACGCCGCCATTATCCGTGTAACATATCAAAACAAAAGCACGTGATTCCCCACAGTGATTGATGGCGTTCGGTGTATACATTCGTAGTGGTCCCTAGCTGGTGGTGTATTTCAATGAGAAACATTGCCCATTTTAATTTTTGGCGTTAGGTTTATATGTTCGTAGTAGTCCAATGCAATTATTGTGTTTCCTTGGTTGTTGCTCGTTGTATTCATAGTGTTAGCTAATGTAGAACCGTCAGCAATGGACTCACGTTGTACATCAGCGATTTCATGGTGATGTACATGTGTGTTCTCTTCAGGGTTCGTGTCTAAGTTGCTCATCATCATCGTCGTAGTTTGCAGATCTGTAACCATATTATTGATTTCTGAATTTGGATCGTTGACTTCTGAAACTTTGGTTAATTGACCAAACTGTTTCTTTCCTATATCTCACACTATAGTATTTATAACCCATGTAATAGTATGATGACAGTAGGCTGTATTTTATTATCAATATCTAATTAACTCGGTTTAACTAACGTCAGCACAAAAAATGAATACACTTCTTCAGATATGTAAAATTTGCATACAATGTATATAACCTACCGTTTGAGCGCGTTTTAAATGTCCAATATAGGCAGATAGACACAATTGTTGCAACTAGAACAGCTAAACCAGCAGCAGCACTGATCATTATTTCTCTGGTAGCAAATGCTGTAAAATAAAATAAATTTCAGTTACTAGATAAAACTTATGTCATAATTCTGCGGTGATAATTGTCTGACTGTTGGCTTTGTTTTTGTGTAGGGTCTGGTTGTTACTTCGTCCTTATCTCTATCTATAAATGATTTTATACTATACCATATAAACTATCTACTTTGTTATAGATTATAATTGTTCATAGTATACGTGTTTAGAATTTTACCATTTATGAGCATGTCTAAGATGCACAATGTAGTTACCACACACGTATAATTAATGTTGTAATATGTATGTGTATTTTAGAAATACATAATAATTTATTAAAATAGTACTAATAAAAAGAAAGAGTTGTTGCATGAATGTGGAACTATCAACCTAAAAGAAACGCACCAGCATGCAGAGGAATACATCAATATCAATTGAATTAAAAAAAATATACATGCATTGAAGTAAATGTTTAGGTATTTATACAAATGCATACATTGGTATACATATCTGCATTTGATTATAATACGTTTATCTGCTCGGTGATTTTGCTAGTTAAACTATGTATAGATTATATAACAAAACATGTGTTGACTAGATGGTCATTGGACATTGTATGATGTTTAATGGGAGAAACTCATGTTGACCGAGGCTTTAGGTTAGGTTAGTTATGGTATGACATTGACCATTGACAACCGGACAGTTTTGTGGCACGTTATACTGAAATACTACTGTAAAGAAAAGATTTATATCAAAAGTATGTAAGAACAGCATTGATAATGGTAATTGGAAATTTCTGCTATAACAGCGTTAACTGGGTGCCTCTTCATGTATTGATTCTGCACTGTCTGTGTGTGTTACAACTTGATCAATGGCGGATGACGACGTTATTTCGTTTTTTCAGATACTCAAATACAAGTTGGAAACAAATTGATAACATCTGCATTGTTAGGAAAATGCAACATAACATATGGACATCCGACATTTTGAGTACAAATAACATTATTTCTGATATGCACTGATCTTTTTTCGATTGAAATATTCAACATGTATTATTATCTGATTTATGCAGGGCATAAACATATAATGCATTGTATGTAATGCGTTGATTATAACAAGTATAAGATGATTTGCACATATTTCATTTCTACAACAATCAGCATATGAAAGGGCTGGTTTAACACAAGTTGCATATTAAATTAATCGTTAACCTCGGCGTAGAAAATACATTAATCGTCAGGGGGCGACACACTATGCAGTATATAGGAGAGAGAACAGGGTTATTTATATATAGGCGTTGTGTATGGTCATGAGTCACATATTGAGGATGCAGTTACGTGTAATCGACAATCTTTATCACAAGTCAGACAACATACCTGGAACAATCGTCACCGGATGTGAGGGCAGGGACGTAGTACCGAAAGAGTTATCAACAGGTGATGGACGAGATGTAGTAGCGGCAGATGTCCCCGGAAGTGAGGGTTCGGATGTGGAACCATAGCATAAATAAAAATTGAGCGTACTCAAACTAAAAAAGTTCAAGTTTACCTTAAACAGATATTTAATTATTTAAAAATGTATCCTTTACCCAATCATATATATTTAACGAATGTAATAATGCCTTATATGTTCACAGAGGAATCGTCATTTGCGCTGTTAAGTATTCTTGTATCACTTTTAATGTGTTGCTTATAACGGAGGAACACTAGTTTTGTCTGAAATTAAACATAACAGACCTTCCGCTGTAAACAGACATCTAATAAGGTTTTACTTTCGCTAAAAGTATTTTTTATTATTAAAACTGAAACTGATAGTATTAAAGCAGTAGGAGGTAATATGAAAACAAATGCACTGAGTATAATAATAGCGAGCACTAAATAGTGTAGCTGTACTATTTTATCTCCAATTAGCAATTTATATGAAATATTTTTGTTTTGTTTCGGGCAGTCGACCAATTCAGAGGAACGAAATTGTAACTTCCTTAGCATGATTACCAAACTCATTTCGCAAATGTGCAAACGATATTTGAAACGTTTTTACATCATACATGCATGTGTAGAATGCATGTACCATTCTCTGATTTATACAGGGATAACAATATAATGCACTGCATGTAATGCATTGATTATTACAAGTATATGATGATTTGCACATATTACATTTTTACAACAATTAGCATATGTCATGGGCTGGTTTAAAACAAGTTGCATATTAAATTCTTTATATCGGCGTAGAAAATACATTAATCGTCAGAGGGCGACATACTATGCCGTATATAGGAGAGATAACAGGGTTATTTATATATAGGCGTTGTGTAAGATCATGGGTCACATATTGATGATGCAGTCACGTGTAAGCGACAATCTTTGTTAGACAACATACCTGGCACAATCGACACCGGATGTGAGGGGACGGACGTAGTACTGGAAGCGTTATCCGAAGGTGATGGACGGGATGTAGTAGCAGCAGTAGTCCCCGAAAGTGAGGGCTCTGATGTGGAACCATAGCATAAATACACATTGAGTGTATTCAAACTAAAAAAGTTCAAGTGTACCTTAAACAGATATTAACTTATTTAATGTATCCTTTACCCAATCATACATATTTAACGAATGAAATAATGCGGTATTTGTTCACAGAGGGATCGTCATTTGCGCTGTTGAATATTCTTGTATCACTTTTCATGTGTTGCTTATAACGGTGGAACACTAGTTTGTCTGAAAATAAACATAACAGACCTTCCGCTGTAAAACAGACACCTAATAAGGTTTTACTTCCGCTAAAAGCATTTTTTATCAATGAAAACTAAAACTGAATGTATTAAAGCAGTAGGAGGTAATATAAAAACAAATGCACTGAGTATAATAAATATGAGCACTAAATAATGTAGCTGTACTATTTTATCTCCAATCAGCAATTAATGTGTAACATTTTTATTTTTTTTTGAAGGAACAAAATTGTATCCTCTTTAGCATGATTACCAAACTCATTTCGCAATTGTGCAAACGACATTTGAAGCGTGTTTATATAGCACAAATGCACGTGTAAAATAAACATCAGTAATACGATTCTTCCTATGATACTTTTCTGAAGTACTTAACAATAAATGCATGGGCCATCAATCTAAAATGATGTGTCAACCATATCTACATATGTGTACAACTGAGCTGAAAACTTGAATGCCATATTTGAGACTAGAACAACTCCATTTGTCACTTCTGCCAATCCTCTGGGGAATGCTTGATGTATTACACGCCACGCTAAAGCACAAACACTGTACTGCATCCGCAGTCTTTGTTGGTCTCATCGCGTAATCTGTAGTATCTGTATAAATCTTGCCAATGTACTATCCATGGTATTTTCTGTAAACTATTACATGTACTGGCCCAAAGTAATTGTCAAACGTGCACGAAACTTGGGCCGTTGTTGGATACAACATTTTGATTTCCATCAGTGGAGACTCAATGCTGGAAATGAATATCTTATAATGTTAATGGGAATATTGCTATTTTGTAACCAAATTAAAAAGAGAATAAAAACAACAAACATCACAACATAACAAATGTCTTTGTCATTAACATACATTGGTTATATTATTCTGAAAAGCATTTACTGTAGTGACCGTAATTATAAGTTCACATGTGCCTATTTTACATAGCAAAATTATGGTAATGAAATACTAAATATAAACAAAGTGAAAACCTTACATGAAACAACGTTGATCACAGCTAGTATTACAACTATTCTAAACAGTATTATTTCGTCTTGTAAGAAATACATTGCATTCACGATTTTAACAAAGCACTTTCTCCATATACACTGTAAATAAACCGCTGAACATTACAATATCAATTAACTCGGCACCACAATCCATCAAAAATGCCCATGCGACAGGTAGTTTGCAGGAAATAACCATTTGATATACTGTCTAATTTTAACCGGATCAATTTGGAGGCCCGATTATTAACTGGTGTGCGTTGAATGCTCTGATCATATAAACCAGATACGCGGCGACATACGACTCCATGTTTAATACCTATATGTTAACATCTTACAATATGATTCACAAAATATTGCACTGATATACTATTGCAAACACAGCTTCTCTTACAGAATAAGAGTTTTAAAAGCTGGTAAAATGTTCCAGTGAATGAACTTAATCAAACTCAATTGTATATTTTAACAGTGTATATACGTGCTAAGTTTCTACTTTATACATTTGATATTATTCAGTACGTTTATTGAAGTGGGGTCTATATATGTTCATCCAAATAGGCTTAGGTGTTGAATAAACGCATGATTATTTATGTAAAATGACAGTTTCACACTTTGGGGTTGGACAAGGGAAATTTAGAACAGGAACTTGTAGCAAAAGTAGCATATATTCGTAACATATTTAGATATAAATAAATATAAAGTTTTTCACACTTGAAATAGGACCAATAAGTGTACTATAGAAAATAAAAAAATATGGCGCCAAATATTGTGACACTGCACCTTTAATGCAATATACCGTACATGCCCCGTGCAATCTTATTCTTTTATATAATGTTTATATTGATAACACATGGAGACAAACTATGTAAATGTTCTGTTCTGTTTCATATATAATACTCGGTACTTCGTCAAATATATAGATATCAATAGAAATAGCAAACTTTTCCACTCGACATTCTACATTACTTTGAACCATATACAGTGCATGATACGCGTCATAAGTATAAAGTTTAGCTTTTTGTTTTGTAGTTATAGTTTGTGTGGATAATACGTTTCCCTTTAACCTCAGCAATAGATGTAATTGATTATTGTTTCCAGTGTTGCTTTGCCTTTTTTTCTGTTTGTTTGGTAGAAAATGTATGCAAAACCTTAAAGCGTCTCTGCGTGGCATTTGCTTGGAAGAGTGGCCTAGAGCGAATACATAAATGATTGGATTGTGATGGTGATCCAGATTACATTTTGGACCCAGTATATGCTAGTTAACTAGTTTGTCATGTAATTAAGTATTTGTTCTTTAAGGGCAACATCACATTAAACTTTAGACAATAGCGATTTGAAGCGGACATTTTAATGTGCATTGTGCGTATTAACTACCAATAAACCATTACGACACTCACGTCATTCTGAAACACGACACCATGTGCAGGTTCGAACACAGAGAACCTAGTCGCCATATCAACCAGTCTTACCACAACACACACTCACGCAACGAAACCAAATTACCAAGCGTTTCGTTGAACAATCACTGTCTTTCCGTTTTGCTGTTGGGACAAACGCTTAAAAGAAACACCTTAACACGTGTTAATGTCCGGGCTTTATGTACCATAAAAAGGATTATTGAGCTACACTTAATATTGTTTTTTGACATCGTTTAAGAAAAGGCAACACATGTTTAATACCCAACCCAATTTGTCATTGCTCAAATAATGGTCTAGCAAGGCATATTTTGTATGTAACAATGAAGGAATTTATTTGCGCATGCGTAACCGTGTGTTTAGATGCATGCACATATAAACAAAGTGAAACGCCAGCTGCATCAGCAGGAGAGAACGCCTATTACCAACTCGTGGTCCTTTATGTATGGCAAGTGCCCGATTGCTCAAAACAACACAACACAAAAATACATGAACGCAAAGCACACACACAAAACAGTTTGCTTATTACAACGTAATAATGCTGTACACTATTGTAACAGTAAACACATGTGTCTTGGCTCGTAGTCTTTATTGATGTAACAGTATGTACATATATGTGAATGTTCCTTTAATTACATATATTAATAGTTATAGGTATGGGTACAATATATTTATTTCAATAAACGCTATGCATGTGGTTTTATGACTAAATTGAATTATTTTTCGAAATAGTGTTATTTCAAGGAGGACCCTGACTCTTGAATGACAATGTCACATTTAAACTGAAGTCAATACAATCAATACCGTTGACTGCAGGAATTAATTGTACTGTGTACCACCTTTCTGTTCCGTTATAAACTTATTAACACATATGAATCCTATCAAGACGTTATTTGACACGTAAGGGAATGACTCGGAACAAAGACTTCATTTTACTCACCAGTCTTACCACAAGAAACAATCAGGAAACGATCATAATTACCAAGAGTTTCTTTGATCAATCACTAGCTCGTGGCTTGCGTTATTTCGTATCACACTCGACGCTCCGCCTCTCGTGTGCTACGTCATCGCACAAGCCACACGCCAAAAACATACTTTGGGACATTTACTAGCGTGATATTTTGTATGGATTTTTCGGCGCGACCCTGACATGGACGAACAAATGAGCACCTGAAAAATTGTATAGCACCATTTTTACATATAGTGCGAAAGAACCACATAAGCCGACTTGGAGTAGTGGGTCGTTCTAGTTATAAGTATTTATATGCTTATATTCATCTTTGTGAGAATTGCTCTTGAATGAAAACTTGGGGTTTGATATTTGACAAATGTCATATAATAAATTAGTAATAGACAACGCAATGAACATTAAATATGAAAACAATACAGTTTAATAGTTATTGTTTATGTTAACGCAATATTCACAATGCTAAAATAACATAAACATACCCATATTCAGACAATATGCATGTATGTCGCATGTGTTTTGTTTACACTGAAATAGGATATGTAAAAGGGTAAACGAAATGTGACGAACAATGACTGCCCGCCATGTTTGTATTTGAGCTGAACGTACGTGTATCGAAGAAAAACAGATTTGTGATTGATCACAATTGTCTCAGTGGTTTATGCCCGGCCATTCATATAACCTTGTCGAAGAGTTTTAACAGTACAAAGTAAACGGGGTTAAGGTCATGTGTTAGTCACGATGACGATTGTAAGAAAGAATGACATCAGATATTAACACTTGTCACTTTCTACGAAACTAGAAATATCTACAGATGATTGTTGTAAGGCGATGACTCGACCTGAAAGCTGGAAGGCCGTGATTGTTCAACGAAACCACAATTTGTTTTCGTGGTGTAAGTCTGTAAAGTTGGTGACCTGCCTTCGGTTACAAATAAGTCACTGATAAACTAATGCGCACATATACCGACCATTTTTATTTTAAGCGTCTTCGTGAACATTATTTAATTTGTCAAATCCATATCACGTTGGCACACCGTGTTATACATACAATGAAGGCTTTGCTTTTAGTGAATGTATTTATCTCACAACACGTTTCATCCGTTCATAACAGTTACAGTCGAGTAGAAAAATTACTAACACACAAACAGACAAGCAAGTGCTGGCAAAATATAATATCATATAATTATTGAAAATGCAATGCATGTTGATGGTATGGCAAAACATATTACTAAATTACAGACATAACGCACATACTAAAAAGTTATTGAAAACAATGCATGGCGTTTAACATAATTATTGACACACATAGGACATTGCTTTTCATTATTATTATATATGAAAAAAACCACACACGACCATTTCAACACAATCATGAAGTTTTACCACAAACATGCCTGTCTGTACAGTCTACAATGTCGGCAAAAAAACAAACCAACACCACCACAATAAAGCTTTACATGTAGAACCATAATACATCTCATACATTGTATTACGTTTAGGTGATGATCGTTGAAACCCAATGACAAAAACAACAGACACATTGGTTTCATGAACTGCAATACGGAGGTTTCTTACGTGTTCTGAGTTCTGTTCTGGCGCCAGTCCTAGGTGTCGACTGCGTGTCATGCGTTGCCGATTGTGTTGATATCTGGGGAAAATAACTCATTTCCATTGATGGAGTTAGGTTTATATTTTCGTAGTGGTCCATACATGTAGCTGTTAGTGTATTTATAGGGGAAATATCACCCATTGCCATTGATGTTCTAATGGTTATATTCTCGCAGTGATCCCTTGACGTTGTTGAATAACCTTGGTTGTGTCCCGTTGTGCTCAGAGTGTTAGGTAATGCAGAACCGACAGCAATGAACACACTTGTTATTTCCGCGATTTCATGGTAATGCACCTGTGTGTTCTCTTGTAGGTTCGTCTCTAAGCTGCTCGTGATCGTCATAGTCTGCAGATCTGTAAGCATATTATCAATTGCAAAATTGTGAGAGTTGACTGAAGGAATATTGATTATCTTGTGATACCAATTGAGAAAACAACACATTTTTCTTAAAAATACTTTCCAGTAATATACAAGGCAACTCATGCAAAACACATATTGCAATAATTGCTTGATGTGCGTAATTGCTGTGCGTATCTTCGCGAAGTAACACGAATATGTGGCTGAAACCCGCCACGAAATTATGTGCAGTCACTCCGAGTGCATTCGCTTGAACAATTGAGTTCGTTTGCTGCCAAGTAATTTCCTGGCGAGGTTTCGCACAACATAACAGTATACTCTGAGAGTACTCACTTCTAATTGCACAACCCAAACTCCGCGAGATGCAAAATATGTCTGTTTAGCATAAGCTAAACAGTTTATATAATTCAAGATTTATATGTTGCTTGAAAGCAACATACATATGTATCGCATTTTCTACACGTTACAGTTACATACCCCACTGAGCGCGTTTAAATTGTCCAATATGTACAGGCGGAAGCAATACCAACTGCTAATCCAGCAACAACCATTATGAGTATAAATTCTCTTCCGGAAAATGCTGTGAAATAATAGTGTATACATTTAGAAAATTTAAAAGATATTTTACAAACGTTAAAGATGGCCTTTGCAGTGCATGTTGAATGTATATAACTGCATAATGGTATAAAATTATCTGTTTTCACAAATTGAACATTGTTACAATAAACCATCTTCGAACCGTGATATATAACGGTACTAATGATATAACTTCAATACATGTTTAGTTCATTGATTACTGTATACGTGTAGGTATCAGAGTTATGTAAAACACATCAGTATGGTTCTAATCAGCAATGTTATTTTTGACGAGATGAGGCATACAAAACCAACAGTTTGTTTATATAGAAAAAAACAACAAAAACAAACAAAAACACAGACACCATTAAGTGTCTTTGATATACATGTGATGTTTTGTGTGTTAATATATGTATTGTGCGTAGAGTGAAAAGCATTAGATTATTTAAAAGTTGTCTTGAGGAGTTCGTATATTACTTCAGACGTTGTAATTGGTATTACAGTTTTAAACAAATGGATATACCCTGAACATTTTAGTGTTGTGCAAAGTAAACAATTTACACATAAAAAAGTATATAATTTATTAAGGTGTGTTGCAGTTTACTGATTTTAGAAGCTGCAGAATCGGTGATTGTCGGCGTTTCTAAACGATCGATACCAGATTGACATAGCGTCATTGAATTACATAATTGGCTATCAGCCTTCTTTGGACACATGCTGATGACATCATCTGGATTCTAAAATACGATTTATTGTTTTTACGTTTACTTATTGTTGAAATATAAGTTGCCAAAATCTTCCCTGTCAACAGTCGTTGCATTGTTGGCATTCGTTGTTGTGGAAATGTTTGGTATTTCTGTTGTGGTTAAGTTTTCTGTAAAATATGTTAATTTTTATATGTTATATTGTATAATATTGACAAAGAAAATTAATTTACATGTATACACACTAAGCGATTGTAGATGATGTGAATCTTCTTCATCCAAAAACAGTTTTTGAGTATTAACGTTTAATTGCATATTTACTTTCAGCATCCAAAAACAAAGATTGCCAGTGTCTTATCAGATATGTAAACTGTTGAAAAACAGTTAACTAGAATCACATCTTAACGTGTTCTTGTAATACATGTACATGACTGGTAAAAAAAATGAAAAAAGCAGCAGTAACAACAAAGTGTACTCTTTCAAGAGATGACCGCATATATGAAGTATATTTATAGTGTGTATGTATGCTACAGAACAGATTATTTGTAATTAACGGTTACAGTATTGTATTAAAACAAGTTTGAAATAGTAAATAACTGTACATGTCTTACCTACCACCTCTGAGAACACAGCCACTACATCTGTAACTGTTACCGTGTCATTGTTCAAACTTGTACTTAAGGTCTGCCCTGCATCGGTGATTGGCTCTGCAACTGATGTCGGTGTACATATGCTAGTTTCTAAAAACATAATGATCAGGCATAATGTCCAGTGGCCCATGTACGTGCACATGCGTTCAACAACTGTGTGGATAGTGTTGCTTATAACGCGAAACGCAAATTGAACCTTTTTGCTGGGGGTTCTAAATATATTTAAGAAACATTTACTTTGTGTACACATTTTTTGAGAAGAAGAGGAGTCTAGAAATTAGAAAGGTATTCTTTGAAATTGATTTATATGTTCAAAGATAAAGACCGTCAGAGATGTATACGTGTAAAAAATTATCTATATATTGTATAAAGATAACAAAGCAAGGAGTGCAATTTAAACTAATTTAATATGTTTAATATAAATCGCTGAAAACAACGATAAAAGTAAAATTCTTATCGACACAAAACTTATTTGTGCATACCTAGTTGTCTTACAATATATGCGTTGCTTAAATAGATGGATCCATTTCTGAATTTCGAAAAATGCCACAGGTCATTAATATTAGCAATCTCATCATCAGAAATGGTGCACACGACCCATATTCCACCTAGAGCGCACTTGCAGTGTATTGATTCGACGGATGGATGAGAAGTTAAGTTGCATGTTTTTCCATTGTTTATAGTTTTTGCCATATTTTGAATATTTTGCTCTCCAGGTCGAGCTCTGTAAAAAGTCCAAATTCCGAAACTATCAATACCATGGCTGCATGAAACTTTCACTGTTGATTTACATAACACTTGTAAGTCCATCCATGTTTCTGGGGAAACTGAAAAGCAATTTTAAGTTATGTTGGCATCATCCTTGATGTTTATATTAAGTCGTGTTTGTGACGTAGTAACACAATTCTAGCTTAAATTAAAACTAAACAATCTATGTAAATATTGCACATTTCTAATATTATAAATAAACTAGAGATTGTTCCATTTAGGAAGTTCACAAATACAAAGAGCCAGAATGCATATTCATTAAATGCCTCATTCGATCAACCCAAAACGATACATGTAATTAGTGCACCAAATAATGTATCATCAAGCATCACGTTATTATGTCATGTTTATAACAGTAACTATGTACCTGCATTATATGTCACTACTATCATATTGTACCTATACTCTGTAGACGTTGTTACATTTAGTCTGGATTTAGTATATATTGCCTGACCAAAATAAGCAAAGCGCGCAGAAGGTTGATGTTTAGAATGTAACTCTGTGTAACTGAATTACGGGGCAGCCCGTATTGGGGTCCCGTCTGTTATGTCGATCTTGTCAGAACGGGCTGTTATAGCTTAACGATAAACTTTACAAGATGAACATTTTGAATATCAGCTGCACAATAATTAAATATGCAAATAAAAGACAATAAACATTTCCTGATGTCGAGTGCTGTGTTGAATTAAATACAATACATGTTGACCTTATAGAAACGTACATTATATTGGTCAACAAGTTCAAAGAGAAGTTACTAGATTTTAGGTTTTATGTTGAAAAACATATAAAAATTGTTTACTGAATATATCTGCTGACAAATATGACATGTCTAATACTGATTAATAAGACACAGACTAAATATCAGCTTTTGATTTAAATATAAATATAAGGATACTTTGTTAAATTCAGTGATATCGTATAAACAGTTTACTGATTATTATTACTATCATCACATATAAGCATGTGATATGAATTACAAATATGATAACATATATAGCAAATAAACGAACAGGCTATTGGTTGCTCAAGGAATAAAACAAAACTAAATGCAAAAAAAGAATGAACAAATATATAACAATATAGGTTAACAATACATTGTGCATACTCTTTGATTAGCGATCTCCTAGGATGTTCTTTTTCATCACAATATTAACACAATTTCAAAATTGGCCGTTTTTAACAATAAAACATGGGCGCCACTTTGTACAAGCTCATGATATGTAATGCAATTGATGATATAATAGCCTCGCACCAGCAGGAATGTTTAGATCACCTGAACAAAAACTTTACATTGAGAATTATTCACAAATCACCTTATACAGTATTTGAAACACCTTATGCCATGCAATACTTCAAGCGATAGTGAAATACTTTGCAATGTCTCTCTCATACAATATGTTATACATATATAACCGGTAATTGATTACCTGTGTGTTTAACGCAATATCTAACATTTCCCAAAATCTTACACATTCATATAAAATGGCATTATGCATCAATCACATGTTATACATGTATAACAGGTAATTGATTACCCATGTGTTTAACGCAATACCGAACATATCCCAATATCTTACACATTCATATAAAATGGCATTATGCATCAATCACATTTATATGTATACATGAACGTTCTGCTTACCAATATGACTATGTGATACACTTGCAACATATGTCAATCATATGACTTGAATGCTTTACATAATCAAATTATCTCAGTTTGCTTTGACGTTCAATCCAGTTATATGTCTTCATCACACAACCTGCTGTCGCAAAAAGACGCACATGTCTATGTGTGTGAGAATGAATGTGAGGACATGACACTGACATATATGAACACTTAAGCATCTCAGTAATTACGCGAAAACACATTTCTATATTAGAACGGACGCACGGCATTGATCGATTATGTATAGATAATGTGTCAGTGATTTAGAGGATTTGCTATTGTTATGTGTACCTACATTGTATGCGTTGTTCATCAGCATTACGAAAATAAATCTTGAATATGAATGTATTTGCCAAGCGGGAATTTCTATAAGGACAACTTCTTAAATTAATAGTACACGATAACAAGACAATGCAATGAATGTTGTATTGATAATATATACATTATATACACACCATTATAAAGTATTACATAAAGACACGATTGAAATATTTTCATTTTATTATTGCATATAACTACATAACATTCTAAAATTGTACATGCACATAAAATACACGTATTAAAACACAGATATATATAGATAGACGTGCGGTTTTCCGTTTATGAAGTCTAAAAGAAAACCATATATAATACAATTATATAAGACAAACTTAATGCCGTTTGCCGTAATGTAGTTGTGCTGTATGTACATGATCCTGAGGAAGAATGATCCAAGATTGATCACAATGTTTTCAGTGTGTCATGAGTGGACATATAACCTAAGACCGAAGTGTTTTAACAGTACAAGTAAACGGCATTAAGCAACAAGGTCATATTAAAGTCATGGTGGTGATTGCATTGGAAAAAGATCACCGGATATTAGCACTTGATACATAACGAGAAATATCTACAGATGCTTGTTTTAAGCTGGTGATTCAACTACTAAGTAGAAAGGTCGTGATTGTTTTAAAAAACCGCCGTCTAGATATGTGATTGTTAGATGGGGTATGATTGTTTAGTAAGAGACCTGTCTGTGGATGAAGATAAGTCATTGATGAACAACTGCAGACAGCAATAGAACACACACACACAGACAGTAAGATAAACCATTGCAAACAAAAAATCACCTCTTTGGAGAGATATTAACAACATGTAGTATACATAATGAACAATGTAAACCTAGAAATTCTTTTAAACAGAATATGTACAATATATGAAAAACAGTAATTAGACACATTATATTTGTTTTTATCATACCACTATGCTGATACAGTAAAAATGAACTAGATTCAACAAAACAAACAATTTGAAACCAAGAACGTATATAGTTTATCATTTTTAATCGTCATAAATCACAAAAACGTTATCGTTTAAATATTCACATATACCCGCACTTTGGTAGTGATATGACGTCATCTATGGAACACAATAGATCAGCTATACAAATTTATTTCAATACATTCATAATAAATGCACTAAAAGTCACTATACATCATCAGTTTATGTTGAACCAAAAACATTATTACCAAAAATTGAACAAACTCTAGTCGAATACTGTCAATATTGACACGGTCTTGGAGATGTCAATTTCAATACACAACTCCGAAATGGCGTCTCCAAACAATTCGGCGTTGTGTGTTCTCCAATAAAGTTGATCGTTGCGATCCATTTCAGTTCGCCTTTTCAATATTTTTTGAATGAGCATGCGTGTAATATATGTATTCGTAGTGAAAACAGTTTAGATGAAAAATAATCTTACCCCAACATACCTGTCTAACCTGATTCCTGTGCATTCTGATCGGACCTATTCACTTCGTAGCAGTCACGACATACCTATTATCTACAAAAAAAGTCAGTTGTATGGGTCTTCATTTCTACCCTCGACTAAACGTGCATGGAATGCTCTCCCATCGCCCACACGTAATGCAACTATTGTGCTACACGTTAAGCGAAAGCTTATGAAAAAGCAAACCACAAGATCACCTACCTTTATAACATTGGTAATAAAACATTACAGATTCATCACTGTCGCCTTCGCCTGGGATGTAGCACACTGAACTACGAGCTGTATCGTAGGAACATCATATACACTCCGTTCTGTTCCTGTGGTGAAGAAGAAACACCAACCCGCTACCTTCTCCTTTGCCCTAGATTCAATAGTGCTCGCAATTCCTTTCTCTCAAATCTGCCATTTCCAATGACTCTAAACAATCTCCTTTTTGTAGATGACCGGTTATCATTTGAAGATAATAAATACGTATTCCAGCGTGTTCATGGCTTCATTGCAGCAACTAAATGCTTCGACGCGTAGACGGTGTTTTGGATCGATCCTCCCCGACTCCCTTAAGGTGTGTGACAATGTAAAATTCATTTGATATTGAATTTACGTATAGTTCACAATTGTCGATATTTTTCACTAAAAGCTAAGCACATTTTGTTCTGTCATAGTACTTAGAACTTAACTACCGTATCCAACCAAGCGACAAAATGTTCTTCTGCATCTACAATTAACTCATAACCAACTGATTAAATATGCAAATTATCTTTGTAAACTCCAGCATGGAAAAGACTCGCATAAGCATCTGCGATGCTTGTTTTTTTAATCCATAAAATACCATATCATTGTTGTATATGCACATGTTAATTATGTTGTTTATTCATGAACAAATAAATATGTTTAAACTAAAACAGTTCACTTATCATTACGAAATGTTAATAATAAGGTATTATTCAGTCAACTTTTAGAAATCCATAACTACATGTACGTGAACGTGTAAAAGTCGGCTCAGCAAAATCAGCGCCGCCCTTAGTTTTTAAATATATAAAAATCAGCTCATTTGGTGATTTTTTACGAAAAATGTGTTATGATAAATAGAAAAACAGGTTACTATCTGGTCGTGTGTAATATATCAGGTTCAGCACAAATAAAATAACGGCTCGGCAATCCTCGCCGTTATATTATTCTAAGCCTCACCTGATATATTACACAAGACCAGGCAAAAACCCGTTATTCTCTATATACACAATTAACTAGAAACTAAATATACATGTAAAATTCAGAAAACGGTATAACTAATGCACATGTTGAAAATTCAACGCTATGTAATTGTATGACAACGCTCAACGACAAATAATTAATCGTTCTGAAGAAAAGACATAGCATATAGATCTATATAATTATACATTATGACTTAAAAATTAATACGTCTGACACTTTATACATAGTTATTTTGATTTTGCGATGAACATGATTATTATACCAGTCCCCGTCACCTGCAAAATTAAAAAAAGAGCTACCACATTGCATCAATTCACTGATTTTTAATTGTGAATGAAAATCAAATGTTCATGTTACGTTTTCTCCTTCTAACTTCAAACCAGAGTGGTGAATTGCGATTTTTCGTCACGTCCAGTTCGACTTAGATGCTCGTAGCGAACACTATCTTCGTCCGTCCTATCTGTAACAACAACATATGTATTTTCGTGTAGAAAACATTCATAGAAACATTATTAGTTTATGTTTAAAATGAAAAATAGGTGTCAGTGCATTTTTATTTCATTCCAGTGTTGATGTCATACTCATCAATTTCCATGCATTACGATCACAATTACAGCTCATTTTAATATTTTGTTTTGGCCCGAACGAAACAGCTGGGTAAAATATATAGGTAGAATTAGATTATTGTAAGGGCTTTTAAGATTGTCGATTTGCTATGCCACTGAAAAAAGTGTCTTTACATTAACGACACGCTGAAACGATTACAAATCAACGTTGTTAGTAAGGGTATTATGAACTGATAACAACATGGTTAGAATAATCATTAACAATGTACTTGCATATAGATTTCTGAATCTGTAACAGCATCTGAAAATACATTCACATCCATAGTATCTTACCGTAATCGTACTGACATTTGTGCATGCAGAAGTAGCCGATTAAACGACAAGAAACACATGCTAAAACATGACTTCTAAAATTAATTCATTTAAATTATTTTAACATAGTTTACGGTTGATAGGTATACTAGAACTTACATTATGCTGATGATTTACAGTCAGAAATGTAAATATCGGCTAATGCTATAAATGAAATCGGTTTCTGAGCTGTCCAGAGAGTGGTGCTAATCCTTGATGCCGACTTATTGTCCTGCGTCGTTGTTTTGTTTGATATGTGGGATATATTACCCATTTTCATTGCAGGCGTTAGGTCTATATTTCTGTAGTGTTTGCTAGCTGGTATTGCATTTAAATTGGGATCATTACCCATTTCCATTGATGGCGTTAGGTTTATATTTTTGTAGTGGCCCACAGTTGTTGGTGTATTTAAATCGGGAACATTACCCATTCCCATTGGTGGCGTTATGTTTATATTTTCGTAGTTGTCCATTGCAGTTAGTGTAATCCATGGGTTGTTCCCCGTTCTGTTCCTAGCGTTAGCTAATGTAGAACCGTCATCAATGAACTCACTTGGTATATCCGCGAGTTCATGGTATGTACATGCGTGTAGTATTGATAACCTAGAGATATTAATAGAAAAAAAAGATTTTCTTACACATATCTTACATTGATATAGTTCAAATCAAGCTATATTTAGTGGAATTGTTTAATTCGGGTAATTGCTTGGCTTATCGTTTAATTGCTGGTTGATTTAAAACTACGTATTACACGGCGATATTGCAAATAGTGCATCGCACTACCCTTTCTGTCGTTGCTGGTTTCTAACTCAATCACCAAAACTATGCTAGGTGCGAACGAGGTATCAGCATGGACTATTATGTTTATACTAATCAATATCTATATATACTTGCTAGGTACATTAATTCATATATGTATCATTATTTCTAAACGTCACAGTTTCATACTCATTGAGCGCGTCTTAAACTTCCAATATGCGCAGATGGACATAGTTGTTGCAATTACAAACGCAAAACCCGCAACAGCAATGATGAGTATTAACCCACTGCTGGAAAACACTGGAAAATAATATAACTAAAATTGACTTGATTTAAATCCAATTCCAATTGATTGTGCTTTTAGCGCATGTTGAAGCATTTTAATAAAACATTTACACCAATATTTGTTTTCAGGAATTGCATACTGTGGATAATAAACCAACATCGAATTGTGTGTAAAGTCGCGTATGCACGTCGCCGTAGAAAAGTGAGCAAACTTATATGCAGTAACTGAAACTTGTATTTAAGGTCCGTCCTGCATCGGTGATTGGTTCTATAACTGATGTTGTACGGTTGCTGGTTTCTACGAAACATACGTATCAGGCATAATGAATATAAATGTAATTGTGTCAATCAAGTAAAAAAGCTACTTATGTCATTATTAAATCATTCTAAATAAGAATGCTAACGTTTGAGTATATAAATGCCAATTTTGAATTAAACTGTGACTATTCTAAGAATAGAACATTTAAACGAATATTCATTTCTTTCTTACGTTATAAGTCTACGAATGAGTCAGGTTGATTTGCATTGGCTAAAAATTCAAATATTCAGTTTTTTAGTGCTGCATTCGAAGGCAGTGGAGGAACTTATTTTGGACTTCACAGGCTAGGAGTTGAGCAAAATAACAGTAAGCCTTCTTGTCGTTTGTATTTCAGTGGCCTTTCAATCAGTGTTAAAATAAGCGTAAATGCATGTCACATGCATGTAGTAGCCGGATGTCCGTAATGCTATCGATAAACGATAAACGACATACATACATGTACATAAGGATAACTTGACACGCTGGGATATTATGAGTTTTACTTTAGATATTTTTCTAGTGTTCGTGTATACCGATTCTTACATCACACATTCAACAACTCGTTTTCATTACAAGCATATCTGCCAGGGTTATGATGGCAGGATGTTCATAGCGGTTGTCAGATACCAAATTGAATGTGTGGACGGGCCTAGATAACAGTTAAGAAGGCCCTGAAGGGCGTCTTGAGATTTTTTTTCTGAATGTTTACGTGATATGTATGCTTTGGTATTAGCGAACTGACCGAGCAGGGTTGACTGTTACAAGTGAGTCATTGAGTGTGCATTTTATGTTACACGATATTTTGTTTTGATGGGTTAAGTGAGATTATGCGTAAACCAAAGATTGTAGGAATGCACAACATTTTAAGAGAGATGTTTGGACATCATATGCATTCAAATTTATATTTACGCATTTAACTATATTCGATGATAGTGTATTCACGTAAAAATAAATACGAGTAATACTGAATGTTCTTTAAAATTGAACTATGCGGTAAAGTTTCTGTCATAAACTAACAAATCTGCATATAGCTAATACAGTTTTATATACGCGTGTGCTTTCTGTCAAAATAAAAACTTTAATTATCATAATTGTGGAAACAATAGCACGAAATGCATTCGTAAGTGTGGCACATATTGTTATAAATTTGTGGTAAACTCATAGGCGGGTATGATTTATTTTGAATATGCCCGGTATACATTTGAACTTACCCGGTATTTTAATTGTAAACGTTGAACATAAACTACATGCATATTACCTTTGCGGACGTTTACGCCACCTAAACATATTTTCTTTCTGCACCGGATGTAATTTTATTTAAATATATAGTGTTATATCTAGTGATCGGACAGTTCAAAATTTATTTAAAGTCGGAGTATTTACCTAACAAATAATATTAGCTACGAATAGCTATCGACCGACATTGATTACATAAAGTACATAAAATATACTAAGATACAAATTCATAAAAGATATTAGTTAAGATAATTTACATGTTGTTATAATACACAACCTATATAATACAACATATTAAGTTAATAACACATTTCAAACAAAACAGAACACCTAACATACGTTTTATATTAAGAATAAAATATATACAGACACGCCTCAAGAAACATACTTGATACTTTCACCGCTTGTATAGTAGAATATATTATATAATTAAAATATTAGTTTTTAAAGTATTTAAGTTGATAAAATTAGTAATAAATGAAAACGTTTACTATACTCGTAAAGTATGTGATCAATGTTATATTAAAGTTGAAGCTATATACATGTGTATGTCGTTCAGCTGATCAATGGAAAGCGAAATGCAAGACGACAGAAACTAAGCAACAGCAAGTAAAAGTATAATCCTAGTCTGGATATCATAAGATAAAGCAAAATCAGAGCGTTATTAAAGTAAGACTACATATTGACGTTAAACGTATGTAAACTGATCAACAGAAAACAAATTGCAACGTATAAGAAGCTACGCAACATATGCAGCACACAAGACAAGTGAAGTCATGCGGATAATAGACAGTATAACAAAAGACAAAGCAACATTTACGAGCATTATCTGGGAGAGGTACAACAAGAACAGGCACAGCTCTCCCACTCCATGTGCTGACCATGCTTTTAAAATGATTATAATTCGACTCGTCACGGAAGCTCTGCGGGAGATCATTCCAGGGTTTTGCTGCACTGAAGCGGAAAGAACTGATACGATAGCCATACATGTATACTAAGAAACGTGCATTACACGGTTAAAAACTAATGATATTACAAATAAAAACAAATGATATATTACTATATGTATTAGTACTTAATTTTCAGATTGTTGCAAAGAAAGTACCACCTTGAAGCCCTTTTGGATCACATGACCCCTTTAATTTATATATAGATATGTCAATAATAATTATAATTTATTTAATTATTAGTAAAATATTATTAAAATTACTCGCAGAAAATGGTCAACGGACCAATTATAAACGTTGTATTTATATATACTCTCATACAATGTTAAGAAAGCACTAATTTGTTTATTTCTTTATTTTAAATTAGTAAGTCGCTTATTTTATTTAGTCTGATTCCGTATTTTTAGTTTAGTTAATGATACATACGACTATCGCGATAATTCAGATTTCTGTCATAGTTGTTTCATCAGAATTTGCAAATGAAGTGCTGAGTACCAATGTTTAAAGTATCAAACGGGTTTGTAATTCTTTATTAAAAATAAGTCAAACACATGTTGAATGAATTGAATGCGAAGACTCATATATTCTCAACATATTCAATTATGGTCGCAAAGACATTAAATTGATAACGTATGCTAACACTAACAGATAAGACAATTTCTTAAATTTAATTTAAAAAAAAAAGCCGTTGACATTGGACGCCTCAGTTGATAACGTTCATCCTCTGTTTGCTTCAATGGAAGTTTTATGCATATTAAATGGAAATGTTTTATTATTTAACACATCAGCAGACAGCATTGATCTCTATTTTCAAGTATAGACCTGTCTACATATGTAACATTATAAAACAATGTAATTTAATGTTTAATATATTTACACAACACAGTTAAATAACCCCGGAACAAAATTCCTGACCCTAATGCATTCATTTTTGTGATTACAAGGTTGTAATCAACTAGGTTGTGACTAGGTAGTCACCACAAGTCAATTTCTGTTCGTATAAGAAACCAACATAAAAACTATGGAATGCGTTTCATTTAAACTTTACTTTTCTTTATTCGTGTATGTCATATTCTTATTATATAATGTATAATAAGTAATTCTTGTGATTTCCTTTAGTTTACGCTAAAAAAAACAATTACTTTAAGGGAATATACTACTTGGTTGATAGTATATAAATACTTTCGGGGCGCGATTGTTTTCCTTTCATGTAGCCTACACGATAATTTCCCGATCTTCATGACCGATTAAGTAGTATCTGTTTATCCTATCATGGCGCGTAGATTGACGAAATAAATTCCCGGATAACAAACGATTTGCTTTATTGCAACGCTGCGGGATAAATCAAACACGCGCATTCTAATGACGTGATTTGTTGATTTTTTCAAACAAATACAGCAAATTATGAAATAAATATAATAATACGTATGTTCATGTGTTCTAAGCATCGCTAGATTAACTGTTTAACTCGGTACCAGTATTATATGTGTTATGCATATGAACATGCTAGCTATGAGTGTTGAAGTGTTTAGCCTGTTACTTATATAATTATATGCATGCAATATGTTCATTATCGTTATTGTGGTATTGTTTTTTAATACTTATTAACATTTAGCACCGTTTTTACAGAAAACGTTTCAATACGCGCATGCAAACTGATTTCCACATTTTGTATTTTTTTTTAGTGTATAATGCATATTAATATTCATTTAATATTGACACAGTGCTTTTTATCATTACATCAAATGTAGTTTTCCTCAAAACATTAAATAAGTAAGCAATTTCCTACAATAATCCATTTCAACAAATTAAATTCTTACGATGTTTGATCAATCAATGGACAATACCACTTGTCTGCTAAAATAAAAATCTACACAATGTTTTAAAATGTTTTATAAAACTGCCTTTGCAGGTATGTCATTTATAACTATATGTATTTTCCACAAAATCTAGTTTGGTGACCCACAGGTTGTATGGCTTCATTGTATTAGACATTGAAATATGTACGATACATGTAAAGATTAAACATGATTTTGCGGAAAATACATATAGTTATATGTAATTGCGTTATATTCGTCACCGATTGAATATGACATATTTTCCTTATATATTTTGTGAAGCAACACAATATGGATGGATTTGTTAAGAAAAAAAAAGTTCAAATACAAAAACACATTTAGGATAAGGGTGGGATTCGAACCCACGACTACAAAATCGAAAACTTCCCTGCGCTATGCAACGTGTATCAATAACGCGCATGCTTGTAACGGTACATTATGTACATTTCATTCATATCGATTTAAGTACAACTCGTTTGTTGTCCGTGTCACCGATCTTTATTTGAGAAAATGCTACTTTTCTCCTGTCGTCGATACGTTCGTGTAATTGTGTTGATTTTATTATCGTTATACAAGTTATTTAAAACAGGAATGTTACAGATGAACAAGCTACACGCATATCTCGAGTATCGTATTTCCACTGTTTACCTCGCGGCGCGAATCGATTACATGACGTTTTAATCTAAGAGGCGAGATTGCTTAATAACCAATTGTGCTGTTATCGGATTACATATTGCAAACAACGTGAGTAACAATTTCCTATTGTACAAACATATTGTTTGCGTAGACATTAAATTAACTAAGTTAAATTTATATACAATAAATTTTCGAAATCGAAAGTAAAAACATGGCTGCATGACTTTATAAAGGGCACGACAAGGTTATTACGTTTCAATTTTTAAAGGCGTATCTTCTCTAATTTAAACGTTATAATCACATGGTTTCATTAAATTTTCGAATATAGCACATATCGCATCGTGCATCTACCCTGAGAGATGGTTTAATGGTCGCATTCACTAATTGTTGACACAATGACATTGTCTACAACTTGCTTTACACACAATGGAGCAAAATTGCACAGAAACGATGTACCCATGTCATTGATAAACACACATAAATTGGCATGGTAAAATGAAATATAAAGCGTTCCTAATGCGTTTTATCTTACAATGCTTGGATTTATTTTGTTCCAGATGCTTTAGTGATTGAGGGTTTAAACCATTTTAAACAATAGCAACAAAAATATGAACATAGGTGAACAATTCTTTAACAATGCTAACTCAAACTACCACGTTAGGTATTTCACGCTTCTCTGGTTCTGTTGTACAGCTGTGTAAGATATCCTCACAAAAATCAATATTTGGTTGAACATTGCTCGGGTTTGTAAAGTACAATTACAGCAACGCACTGTTAGGTATTGTAAATGGTTCGGTAACAACGAAACAGTGATGCGAATAATGATCCCGAAGTTGTTAAGTTCAAGTAATACAACGCTGCTGCCCTATATAAAGTTGGGTTTAAATAAGTCATCAGCAATGCGCACTGATGCGATAAAACCAACATATTTAACCTCGATTATGTGCAAAATCACCAAATATGTTGGTTTTGTCGCATCAGTACACATCTCTGATGACTTATTTAATAGGCTATAAAGTAAACTGCATAAACATATGTTTTACAGCATGTTTTTTTCAATATACTTCAATTAAGACGTATAGTAGTTCCGGTGATGATTAGTCATTGTATATAGTCGGTCTTATTCTCGTTGCATTCGCATTGTTTAACAAAGCGCATTCTGCAGTACAAATCAGTTTTATCTTTCTCTTTGATTTATTTGCTCTGATAGTTCATGATCTAATTTATTCATAATATAGTGTTGTATTTTTCAAAAATAAGATTGTAAAATGCATGCTATAAATTATAATGAATTTCAATTCTAGACTGATTGTCGGATCGATTACTTTCTTAAAAGCATTAATTTGTACTTTCAGTCTTTTTTTATTTATTCCGTTAATGTTTCATTACTTTCTGTAGGCGTCTCGACATACAACCCTCATCTTAACTCTAAGGATCTTCTTATTTTTTATCTCCTTCTTAATAAGTAAATCACTACCCCCCATCTCTACCTCATTTACTACATTTGCGTCCCCCAATTCGATGCATCTTTTCTCGTGTTATGCACGTCTGATTATCGTCCGTACTAAATCCACGTCCATTCCTGGGACCAGGTAACGGCACTAAAACGAAATTGACAGCACGTAAGATACTTACCAAAACATACATTGACGAATTTTTTATCGATGTGGATTGGTCGTGATAGTTTTGGATATACGACGTCAAGACGAAAAAAACGTTCGTTTCCGTCATGATAAATACTACGTTTCAAAGGAGAATTCACCGTTAAATTTCCGTGGTTCCTATTCTACATGTAACCACTGATGACAAAACATGTATATCATTTAAAATGAAGAGATGGCAAGAGCTTCAGATCTGTGTACAATTTAGCAAATCGAAATTGAAATAGATGCATTTCATGCTTATATGTTATCTTTTGTTTTCACTTTTCACTCACTGGTCTGTGCCTTCTTCGTGTATTATTTGTTATGTATAGCCAATGCATATTCACATATGCTCAAACCCATTTGACTAGACGTCACACAACTCAGCGAAGCCAGATCTTGGGGCCAAAACGTTTAAACGTCAAGCAGGAATGTTTGCACTACGAACGAACATAATCGTTCGCAAGTGTTATTATAACCGGTTTAAAACACTTCAAACGTTTGTTGATGTTATACTTTGGTTGTCTGTATGTACATGTAAATGCAAATACATACACATAGTATTGCGTCTAAACTTGCTGTTGCTTGTGCTTTTGAAATTTGAAATTATTCAATATTGAGTGTTATAAATAATATTCCACCTGAAATAATGGTTTTGTAAAAATTCAATTTGGTATATAAACTGAAGAAATATCAAAATGTAAAATGCGTATGCCATATGCACAATGAAAACGTATTAATTTAAATTGTCAGGAGGTGTAAATGCCTTGACTGAAATTACTTTTAGTATACTTTAAAGGTAACGAGAAAGGCCCACGAAGTGTTTAAAATAGCTGTTTGAAGTAATAAATAACACTAAGTTAGCAAAAATGTTGATACAAGTACTATAAGTATGATATAACGAAATGTTCAAATTGTTAGTGTATGTGTATGTGAGATAACGATGTTGTATATAAGAGTTGATACTGTGACAAAACGATAACAAGTAGTCAGTATCACTGTTACATGTAACCTAATAAGGAACATAGTAATTACACAATCAGGATTGGCTTATTGACCGGTCGATTTAGTATTGACCGGGCCGGCGGTCAATAGTGGTTAAAACCGGTCAATACTGGTTGATACTGGTTAGTACTGGTCATTAGAGGTCAATTGATATTTTTTTGTTAAAAATGATTATTATGTCAATTACCCACTTAACTAAATTAGAAGTATCAAAGCTTGATAGAATAATAATCATATTATAATAATATAAGATGTATACTGTGTGATAATAATAAATTTCAATGAATATTTATAAAATATATAAAGAACACTTTGCAATTAAGTACACTGATATGTTGACAGATTACACCACTATCCAATGGCCATTATGCATAGCTTTACAACAATTATGTCATGGTAATAAAGTATATGCCTTACCCGATCTGCTGAACTTGATGTCTGATTCCGTAGTGTTTCCGAGTGCATTCAACAGCAAAAGTGTTGTGAGTGTTGTGCAGCTTAAAGTGTGGTGGTATTGCTTGGAGAAGGCTGCAGTGTTACATCCCAGTTTGTGTGAAATAGCAAAAAAAGGTGCTCCCTATGCTATGCAGTTCAGCTTCCATTGAGAGGATTTTCTGAAAGTTTGGAACTGTCTAAACCAAACTCAGAAATAGACCTTGAATTCAGACGGCTGAAAAAGTGGTTGTCTGCTACAGGTTTCTTAGGCGACCTCAGGAAATTGACTGGTAAATCGTCAAATGACAGTGTGAAGTAAAACTGTAAAATAATGTGTGTGTTTTTGAAACTATTCAGTTTCACTTATGGTGTTGGAAAACATAAATATATGTGAAGGTGATGTCTGTGATGTTATTTATAACTTGTTTTTCATTTATTTGAAATGTCGAAAATAAAATGTACAATGTTCTCCCAGATCTTTGTTTTTCTATCATACTGCTCTCTGGATAGTACACATGAACACTTGAGAGGCACAGATACTGAATGAAAAAGTAATATGTACCTGCCTTTTCTATTAATAATGCAAAAAAAAAACGTTTATTGGAAAAACATACACAGATATTCGACGAAAAAATTCAATCGACCAGTCTTGACCAGTATTGTCCACTTTGGGAATATTGACCGGGGCGGTTTTAACCGGTTAAAACCGCTGGTCAAAACCAGGGCGGTCGATTGGTATGGCACCTGTGCACAATATGTTGATTTGGCATCATCAGCTGCATGGTAGAAACACAGTAGATTGTAAAACAGGAGTATCGTTCTATGTGTGTTTTGGTATGTTATTTAAGACATGTTTTTTTTTCAGATAATGATGCTACTGGTTGGACTGATGGTTTTCCTAATCTTTGGTAAACACATTTGTATGTCGTACAAAACTATATTGGTTTTAAACAAAAACTAGTATGACGAAATACACGTGCAGTGTATATATAAATGTCACTTTCTGCATTTGCATGAAATGGCACAGTTGGTTACAAGAGTAAAATCGATTAGTTGTTGTAAAAATGGCTACATGGGAGGTCCTCCATTACATACTACCTTCGTGTTTTTAAACAAACTGACAATACTTTGTTGTTTTGATTCAAATACGACACGCCGCCCTTTGCCATATACAAAAAGGGAATAAACTATAGGTTACTATATTTCAATTATGGGCGGAGCCTAATGTTTTGAAAATAGTTCCAGGAATTCGCAGAAATTGTTCAGTAAAATGCTATTGTCTAAATACTCGATAACAAAAGTCGTCACAAACATATAATATTTGCATTATGCAGCACAATAAAACCAAATCTTTTACTAGATTAAGACTACAACAAACGCTTACGTTTTTATTATATGTTTTTAGTTTGAGTTTGTTAACATTATATTTTCAATGCATTATCATAAGGATTACATAACATCAAATCTTTGATTTGTTTCAATGAAGGTGACGTAATTCATTCAATAATAATCAATGCAACTGACGTCATAATGACTTGACATGGTTTATGAAACACAATTGTGCATGCACTTTGGGGAAATATATTCGGATAATAGATACATATAGTTTTCATGCATGCCCTTAAAAACTAAATAAGCATCTAAAATATCGTGTTAGAATCGAAACACTATTTGTCTATGATCATTTGTTGTCGAATTACCCACGGCAAAGTGTATTACCGTGAATATTCGACAACTAACTATGACAGAAAATTATTATTTTGTAATTATTGTTTAGGCTCGACCTCAAATTTGTTTTAGCTTTTTTAACAACAAACAGCAATACACAAACAATATAAAAAGCTAACCGTGTACATGCATCAGGGATTTGCCCCAGCCTGCCCCCCCCCCCCCTCCCTTGCATAATTTTATAGAGATGCATGGAAGTTATAAGAAATTTTGAATCGTAGCTGACATTTTTATTAAATTTTAACTGAAATATCTTTATTTTGGTGTGATCCTGTGCTGTGGAGAGAAAACCTGCCCATTGGATATGGTGACAGTGTATCAAGAACGAATGCAATTGTATAAGGATGTATTTGAGTAATTATGTTAAAACGCACTGTAAGCCCTTGTATATCATTTTGAAATTTACTGTTTGTTTGTTTTTGACTGTATTTCAGTACATGTGGCATGTCCTGGAAATATCGTGCTGGGCACCTGGAATAAACAGTCAGTAGAATGTTCATCTAACTCTGAAATTACATTTAAATTTAGTAGCCTGAAGTCTAACAAATCGTTGACGATTGCAGAATGTGACCCAATGATGCAAACTTGTCGTATATTGGAAAAATCTCTCGAAAACAAATACAACCTTTCTTACACTGGCCGTGGTGGAATATTGCGCATCCACATTTTAGACGAAGATACATATGGTACATATACATGTTGTGAAACATACAACCCCAGCAATTATGTGAGCATCGACATTTGTTCGCATTACATGGATGCTGCGGGGAACTCGTCAGATGAGATTAACAACAGAACCAAAAGCACATGTATGACTAGTCATTGGCATTCTTATGTTTTATAAATCAGTTTATATTACCGTTTATTTAATCAATATCATACGTGTAATAATATCATTATTGGCATAGCATAACATTTATTGTAGCAAATAAACACATTTGAATGTTTTTACACAATTACAATGTTCGTGTTCTCTCACTGTTAATTGTAATAGTGTACAGGTAAATGTCAATATATTTACAATGTATATATTGCAGCACAACGTTCGGATGAAACAAGGACATGTATTAAAGCAGTTTCAGCTTCTGGTGCTATCGTCTTGATAATCGGTTTCACTGGTTTGATTGTCGTATTTAGAAAGAAGAGATGTAAGTGCAAGTCTCTTTAATAATGTTAATTGTAATATGATAAAACCGCAGAATGTCATAAAGCCACTGAGACTGAAATGAATGGTCATTTAAATTTATGAATTAGTGATGTCAGTATGGCAGATATAAATAAATAAAAAAATGATTAAATAAATAAATAAATAAATACATAAATAAATAAATAAATAAATAAATAAATAAATAAATAAATACATAAATAAATAAATAAATAAATAAATAAATAAATAAATAAATAAATAAATAAATAAATAAATAAATAAATAAATAAATAAATAAATAAATAAATAAATAAATAATAAATAAATTAAATAAATAAACAAATAAGCAGGCCTACAATTGCTTAAACCTGTGATAAGCTTTGCTCATTTGCGCATACATTACGTTTTGCTATGTTTGTTTTATTTTTAAGTGTCCCGCCGCAAAGAGAAATTACAGGTAATAATTATATTGCTCTTGTAGTGGCGTGTGAAATGTAGACATATGTAAGTGGGTAGTATAATATGTTTGCAAACATTGGCCTACCGTTTTCCTGTGTTTAATTATTTGATAATGATTTGTCTCCGGTCGTTTTAAAGTAATATCATATGCGTACGTTGGGGTTTCATATCACGTGCATGTTATATTATTTGAACTTCAGTTTGTCATGTATACAGTTATCTAAATTGTATTCAAGTGATTCCATTATCCGTTCGCATCAATAGTGCCATGTTACAACATATCATATCATATGTAACCATTTAGGATGAGATTTTATTTTGGTTCTAGAATATAATAACTACTTCACACTATTATTGGCTCGTACAAATCATTTAACAGCGCTATTGATCCTTTAGCTAAAAGCAAGTATTCCAAACTTACTATGGAGTCACCATAAGCTGCTCGTTTTAATGAACAATTTTATAAAACTAGTAATCTGTCTCAAGTTTCATCAGACTACATGCATCTACAATATATTTTATAGAATGCGGAAGTTTCGTTTCATTATTTTCATATTATTTAATGTTTACAGTTCCCAATTAAAGCAACGGAAAAGGTAAATATTCTGTACTTTCAAAAGAATCTGGTTATATGTATGGTTCATCCGTGCTCTTTAAGCGCTATACGCTCTTCGTGAAATTTGTGAACAGACAGTTTAATGCAAGTTAAGTGTTTAATAAGTATTTCCTTAATGAATCAGAAACTGTTCTCACGTGTTTAAAATCGACTCTCTTGGGTTGTTTGTACCTCACACCTTGTTCAAGTTGTATTACATCATGAAATTATGTATGTACAATTATTAATCTTAACTCAAGCAAAACCATTTACCGGTTTTATCAATTATGTTAGACAACCATTTATGTTAACATACAATATTAGATGTTATCGTGGTTTCTGATTATATATAGCTGCTCCACACCAAAACGTTGCTCTTACAAATCATTGAAATTGCCGTTGGGCGTATTATTAGAAGCAAATGCTCCCTTTGTTAACAAAACAATAGACATTTTTATTTAAAATACTATAAAACCGATATTCAATCTTAAGTTCCACAATACTACAAAACTTGATTTCGTTTTAAATAACGCTGCTGTTTGGGTACTCTATTTTTCATACTTTTCCATTTTATAGGACGAAGATCTGGAAAGAGAAATGGTAATTATATTCCAGAAGTACGTGTTTATGTGCATACTTTGGTACGTTCTAGAATGGTTGGATACCAAAGCAATGCACAATGCAACCTAAAGCGCATTTTAATTATTCTTGCAGAGATGTTAAGTGGATGAGATAACATGCACGAATGCAGGCAATTTATAGTTCTAAGACTTATGGAACAAATATAAACATACGCTATCCACACATTTGTTATCATTATGAATAATTATAAAAATATGTTAGCAATATAGATGCACGAAGGTAATATAGTATCATAATTAATAATATTTTTGAAACCTAAAAAATTTAACAAGCAATTTGCAAATTTGACATTTAGGCGGTCGTTATATTACAGAAATACAATTGGATCACCTGACACTTCGGAGACGTTGAGTATCCTCCGTATTACGTATATATTCAGATGCCTTCCCATTTTGTGCAATAGTTGAAGTTTAAAGCAATAACAGTAAATACATGAACATGTTTTTTACACTTCTCACGAGGTGATTACATAATGCCGGAATACTACTGTGCTCAGAAACTTGTTTGTTCATAATAAACTTGTATCGAATAATAAAGCATCGCAATAGCAAAAATAAATTTCTAAAGGATGGCACACATTGTCAATATTTATTTTATATGTGTTTATAAAATGTCTTTTTTAAAGGGACTATGTCATCGAAAAGGGCCTCAAGGGGGGCATTTCTTTAAAAAAAATCTGAAATTAAGATATTAATACTGGCATATAATAACGGTGAAAACAGTGTATATATAATGGGCAATGAGCGAATGCATTAAGAGATAAAAATCTATTTATAATATGGGTTGCGTTTGATTGGTCATTTCCTGTTTACATGTTGACGTCAGAATTGTGAGCGTTTGGTATAACCATAGTGAACACAAGACTCTTTACCAAACATGAGAGGGCAGTTGGTTAAAGCGCTGTCTACTGTAATTTCTTCAAATGGCTCATGAGTCGTGAGTTCGATACCCGCATGGGGTTGTAAATTTTTCAGACCCTTTCTGCAAATTTGTTTTTATCAAATATCTTTTTGTGTTTTATATTATTTTTCATTTATTTAATACACGTGTCTTAGTAAAGCGCATTTCTATCAAATTATATAATTTATATTGCAATAGACAGAAAAATTTTCGATGACATTGTAACTTTAAGAAACACACATTCGTGTGTATTTGTTTGTTTGTACATATAAGCCACATAGGACGTATGCTTTTTTACGTTCTGGATTATGTACTAGGACTAAGTGTAGTTTTTGAAAAACTGTATCGACAATGTAATGATACAGAGACTTTCTATTTATCCAGTTAATTCGTATATGCTGATATATGGTTTAATTACTTCAACGTTAAACGCATTATCCACAAATTAAGGCGATGTAGGGTTTAAAGCTTCATGTTATGTTATTTTGGAAAAAGACGCATGTATGCTTATTATTATAGATGGTTGCCGAGGAATACAGCCTAGACAATTTGAATGAAACGGTCATTTCCGCTATTAATCAAACACTCACCAGTTACTGAGTAGCAATTTCCCTTGCTATTATTTAGCAGTTGTTAAGACATAATTATCATGATGAATCGACAATTACACAATGCTAGTTCTAACATTGTAGAATGACCCACGATAAGACGTACGCGCATGTACAAATATTTGATGCTTAGACTTGCTGGTGAAAGATAACACTAATACCAAAATATAACGTCATATATTATAGTAGAATTACAACGCATGTTCCAAATGACGTAATTTATGCCGTAAGACGTTCTGACCTTATTTAGCCACCTTTGATTACTAAGCGGTCTATTAATAACATGGTCAACACTATTTACTTGTATGTGCACTTTGATTAGTCTATCATGATGAGGACACAATCTTTGCATCCTTTTGATCACAGTTATGGGTGAAAAATTGTGTACAGTTGGAAAATTAGTGTGCAATGCTCTTTGCAAAAATGAAAATTGGAAATAGAACAACGTGAAGTTACATCCCTTATAACGTCAATGACATCTACGCATTCCCACAAGAAGGCATCAAATTCCGCTCCAAGTACAGGAAGCTTATTGACAAACTGTTATTGATATTATATAATTATATGAATTTCCAAACACAATGCATGCAACGTACATTTACGGTATCAATATAATTACTTAGATTATGTAGGGTGAACTTTGTGAAAATACATATAATCATAGTACAGCAGAGCACGCTAATTGTAGCATCACATATCTATGTTATTCAAGTGTGATGATGCACAAGATAAAATCGCGCCAGTAGCTAATTGTCTAAATGGAATAAAACAATATGAATGTATATATTTTCTCAAATGCATGTTGATATTGATTTAAGGCGTAAAACTTAACTCGTATTTGAGAGCAATTTTCTTGAAAACTACATGTGGATCCCACTCATGATTATTGACGTTTACTTGATCAGTGTACCAGCTGTACTTGACAACCTAGGCAAATACTGAGATACGTTGTATGTGTACAATGTCCTGCCTGACGGCGATTTTAGGCCTATATAATAGTTGCACGGCTTATAAATGAGACTATCTGTGTACTAGACTTGTATCGAAAATGTGCTAAAGACGGTAGTGTATTTAATGTGAACATTAAAATAGTCAGGGAAGTTAACGTCAGATACCATCATATCTTGAGATGCATTATATAATAGTCTCTAGATTCATATCAGTTAATTTATGAATAACAATTTATGTACTTGCTGGTGTTCAAGCATCAACAATTTAATAATTTATGATGAATAACCTGTTGTATGCAATCTTATTTGTTCAATCAAGGTATATGAAGACGACGAGACTATGCTTGCTGGTGAGATGGATATGGTAATTAATTTCAATTTTTATTTATTAATGTTCGTACGTCTTTCACTTCTACGCAAAAATGGTAAATGTTGCATATGATTTTATCCAACATAACACGTCATTGTTATTAATCTAGCAAATAGACATACCGTCTGTAAGATTGATTTTCAGCGTTCAGATTGATCACCATACAAGACTTAAATTTGGAAAAAAATAATTCGATCGCTGTAATGAAT
The DNA here is from genome assembly GCA_027627225.1 of Congeria kusceri. Lineage (NCBI taxonomy): Eukaryota > Metazoa > Mollusca > Bivalvia > Myida > Dreissenidae > Congeria > Congeria kusceri. The sequence goes on from JAPFQT010000063.1 coordinate 787,898, forward strand.
TTATGCATTTGTTTTCTAAACCGACAGGATCTCAGGAATGACAAACAGCAGCAAGAACATAATCACCTTACCGTAGGCAAGGTACGTTTTACTCCATAATGTCTGCCTTTGTTGTTTGAGTATTAATCGAATCAAGCTATAGTCTGGCAGAACCTGCAGTGGACCGTGAAATGACTTATACACACACTGTTTTTGGTTTTTATTGTTGTCAGGACGATACCATAACATAATATAAATGATGAAATCTTCTCATACTTAAGCAACTCTCACTATTTAAGATGGCATCCAATATGGCCGCCTAAAGTCATGTTTGATCTAAAAATTGGTTTTGTAATTATTTTCATCAATGATTTTATTGTTAAAAACGATTAAAATGTATAATTGTCTCAATTATAAGCAATACTAATCAAACAAATTAATTCAAGGTAAACACATGGTATCACTTTTAGAATTTTAGTTATTTTTCAATAATAAAGGTACGCCGAAAAAATTTCACAAAATTAATACATGAATACGAAAATGTCATTACGTTATCTCTTTCAAACTATTTTGGAAACTTAAATATATCTTTCACATATTTATGTTTAAGCTCATCTAAGCACTTCGTGCTCGGTGAGCTGTTGGTATAGGGGGACACCCGATGTATGACCCCCTTTTTACGAGAAAAACTGCAGAATGGACTTTGCGCAACGTACAGAGTTCATTTTCATCTGATCTTGACCACACTTGCACAGCGTCTGTATGACCATAAGGTTTCACAATAATCCAAAAATGGCCTATAATGAGATACGCACACTATATTTATTGCCTCTTGCTTTTCATAAAAAAATGAAAACAAAAACAATGTAGTAGACTTCAGTTTTTGTGTTAGCTCACTTGAGACTTCGTGCTCGGTGAAATAATGGTATAGGAGTAATGTCCTGCATCATCCGTAATGCGTCAACAATTGTGCGCCCGGATGCAATAGAGACTTCACTTTTCATTCAATCTTTACCAAACTTGCAAATTGTGTATGACCATAAATCTCGTTCGATAATGGGCAATATCAGACCAGGAACACTAGAGTTATTGCCCCCTTTTCATGCAAAAAACTGCAAAATGGACATTGTGCAACATACACACGTCAATTTTTATCTGAACATGACCACATTTTCAAAGCTTGTTTATGACCAGAGGATTTCAAAAATGAATAAAAATGGACAATGTGGAGGATAGAAACTGTAATTATCTAATCTTGACCAAAATGCACTGTTTGTGTAAGACCATAAGGTCTCCGTCGTTGTCCAATATTGACCGTATAGGACTGGATTTATTACCCCGTGTGTGTGGAAAATACGTTTTCAATAATTGGCTGTCCGTCTCAATAGATAATTAACTTTTCATTCCGTGTTGACTACACTTGCACAGTTTCTGTAAGACGATTAGATCTTATCTGGGTGCAGTGATGGGCCAGACGTAACTAGGAACACTAAATATATTTCCCCTTTGTTATGAGAACAAATAGCAGAGCTAAAATGACTTTGACTAACAAAGAAACTTCAGTTTTCATCTAATCTTGATCAAACGTACTTGTCTAGGCCATAAAAAGTCATTATTAACCAAATAATTGCCCTGATTGGACTATATAGAACAGAGTTATTGGCACTTCTTTAAAGAACATAATTATCGGCACTTGTTTGTGAAAAACAAAATGAACTATTTCCAGAACAGATACTTCATTTTTCACTAGGGATGGCAACCAATAGTAGTTCAGTAACCGGTTAATTGGATTCAGTACTTGAGCTGCTAATTGGTAAGCTAAATATCATTCATAAGACATAAAATACAAATACCAGGTGCTTAACATAATAAGGCCGAACAGGCATCAGTATTGTTCCTGTTGCCAGATCAACATCAGTAAGGTAATCTGCCATTTGCAGGTCACTTTGTTGGCGATGACATTCCGATATCCAGAGCTGGCGTCTGTCATTACATGTACATAGTTGAGCGCTTTGGGTCTCATGCCCATCTTGTCTTATCTTTACCAAACTTGCGCTGTTTGTGTATGACGATAAGGTCTCGGTCAATATTTAATATGGGTGAGATCGGATCAGAAACACAAAAGTTATTGAACGAAGTGTTTTACAAAAGGGCAATGTTCTTTACTGGGACTTCTTTTTTCACTTGGGATGGCAACACATAGTATTTCAGTAACCGTGTAATTGGTTTTGGTATTCGAGTAGTTAACTGGTGAGCTACACATTTTTTTTATAAGAGACATAACAACAGTTCCATTGTCATAAAGATACGCCAGTCAAAGAAGCTTTTTTGAGGTAAGATTTAATGGCTGAAGAAAAACAAAGTATTAATTAGATAGAGCCATGATATTTGTGCATCGAATTCATCCCCATAACCACTCTATGTGTGGTGAGCTGAGTTATCAAATATTATTCCATGTATATTCTTAAATCTATATCAAGACAACAACATAATCAAGTTGTAATTAACACTTTGGTAATTATCAGTTATATTTCTTGTATGCTTCAATCTCCATCTCATGATGGCGATATTTTTTTCAAACTTATTTAAAATAAACCCTGTATGCATGACAATATTATGCTCTGGGCAAATATTTGACATTTGACTTAATATGGTGATCATTTATGCCTACTCACATTGTATTTGGAAATCCCTCCATGGATGACAAAATCATGCTTTGGACAAATATTTGATCTTGAATTGACCTTGACCATGGCCCTAGGGATGTGGTTCTTGCATGCGACATGCCGTCCAATGAGTTTGCTTTTCACACAATGATAACAACATTATATCCCTTCTGGCAAGTTATTTAAAAATCATTTCATGCTGGACAATATTATGCTCATGACAAGGTATACGTATTTGTTTCTCATATTAATAAAGAGTGACCCTTACCTTGGATCTAGGGACCTGGTTCCTTTACGCGACCCAACTTATCATGATAGAACCTACATGCATGATAATATTACGTTCTGAACATATATTTGACCTTTGACACATTAAATATGACCTTGACCTTAGGCTAAATGACATGGTTCTTGTGTATTACACAATGTCTCATGAAGCTTATCAATTATGGATTATTTTTTGAAAATCCTTCTGTGATGGACAAAGATATGATCCAAACAGTGTAAAACTTCATTTCCTATATTTGACCTTTGACTTTCATATTTGAAATAGGGGCCAGGTTTTTGCGCGCGAATCTCCATTTCACCATGCAATTTACTTCTGCCAAGTTATTTAACAATTATTTCATGCTGGACAAATATATGCTACGGATAAAGTGTCAGGAATTGATTTCTTATATTTGACCTTTGACCTTGAATTATGTGCACGTCGTTCATGTTCTGATTGATCACCATAATACACAGGTATTTGGAAAAATAATTCGATCGCTCTCATCAATTAATGCATTTTTTTCTAAACCTGCATGATCTTAGGAATAACGTGCAGCAGCAGGAACAAAATCACCTTACCGTTAGCCATATACGTTGTACTCAATAACGTCTGACTTTGCTGTAAGAGTTTGGGGTACAAAGAAAAATCATGAAAGTTGTTAAATAATTAAGGAAAATTTTAGGTCAATTATTAAGCATTAAGCATACATATTTTCCTGTTTGTTTTTATCCCCACTGGCCAATCGTCCTCCTTAACCCCTGGGAAGAGTTTAAAGTAATTTCACAGAAATTATAATTGGGTTGTCCTCTACAAAATTAGCTAAAATGCTCAAAAATAGCTCAAATACTTCGTTGAAAAACATGGCCGACTCGGGACGGGGCCATTTTACTTAAGTGGCTACATGTATAATGAACAGTTTGAAAATCTTGTTAGAAATCAATACTAGGATTTTAACATAAATTCACAGGAATGTTCATTGGGTTGTTCTCTAATAAAGTTGCTCAAATGGATCCATTTCGTTCAAAAACATGGCCGCCAGAGGGGCGTGGCCATTTTTCCTTATCTGACTATATTGAATAATGTTGAAATCTTCTTGTCAGAAACCACTGGTTGGATTTCTTCATAATTGTGCAGACTTGATCTTTGGGTAGTCCTCTACCAAAGTTGCTCAAATGGTTCCACTTCGTTGAAAAACATGGCCGCCAGGGGGCGGGCCTTTTTTTTTTCATTGCTATATTAAAAATCTTCTTGTCAGAAACCAATGGTTGAATATCGAAATAATTTCACGGAAATGTTTTTTGGGTGGTTCTCTACCAAAGTTGCTAAAATGGTTCCACACCTTCAAACAAACCACGCCCGCCAGAGTAATAAATATAAAAATATTTAAACGACAACTCCTTCTAAACTCCTAGGGTAGATGTTCATACTATTTCACAGAAATGACCCTTGGATTGACCTCTACCGAATTTGCTCAAATGGTTTCGCTTCGTTACAAAAAATGACCGCCTCGCGAGGCGGGGCGATTTTACCTGCTATGACTATATCGAAAAATCTGAAAATCTTGTCAGAAACATATGGTTGGATTTTAAAATAATTTAGTAAAAAATTCCTTGGATGGTTCTCTACCAAAGGTACTCAAATTGTTTCGCTCCATTGAAAAACATAGACGCCATGGGGAGGGGGGCCATTTTTAATATGCCTATAATGAAATCTTTGGAATATTTTGTAAAAAAAAACAAACAACAACACTGGTTTAATTTTCAAATAATTTAGCCGAATTGTGGATTCTTTATCAATCATCTAGCATAATCTGGTCTGTCTGTGCATAACTTAAAAAAGACCGATAAATGAATAACAATATTGTATAAAGTGTTTATGGTTTAATGCTTATAGAAAGAAATTCCATTCTAAGTACAGGTATCTTATTGACAAAAGTTTATTGTGGTCATATATTTAATTTCCAATCATGATGCAAGCAACTAACACTAATTCTATTAATAAACCTTCAAGTGTATAAACACATAGATGCAGTTAGATAATCAAGCGTGGAATTTGTGAAAAGAAATCAGATCATCGTACAGCGGAAAACGCTAATGACTGCGAATTGTAGTTTCTTATGTAGTATTTATTCATGTGTCATGGTGCACGAGATGGAATCGCGCCAGTAGATATTTATCTAAAAAGAATAAAGAACGTGAATGTTTTTTTCTTTCTCAAATGCATGTTCATATTGATTTTAGGCGTAAAGTTTACTCGTATTTGAGAGCAATTTGTTTGCAAACTGCATGTGGATCCCACTCGTGATTATGCAGTTTATTTTATTTTTTATTGTTATTAGGAATACGAGATAAAGCAGCATTGTGCGACGGAAAAGGTAATGTTCTTGCTCAGAGTCACATGTCCATTGTATGCCTTTCATATGTTGCAAAATTTATTATGTACGTTTACTGTCTCAATGTACCAATTATGTATTAATGAGACCATATGTGTATTAGCCTTTTATCGACAATATGATAAAGACGGTAGTGTTTCAACTGTGAACATTAGAATAGCCAGGGAGATCAACGTCAGATATTATCATATATTGAGATGCATTGTATAATAATCTCTAGATTAATTTCAGTTAATTTATGAATTGCAATTTATGTGCTTCCTGGTTTTTAACCATAGAAAATTAAATAATTTAATTAGCTAATGGTGTCACCTTTTTTATGAAACCTTATTTCCATAATCAAGGTCAATCTAGACGACGAGAATATGCTTGCTGGTGAGATGGAAAAGGTAATCAATTTCAATATTTATTTATTAACGTTCTGACGTCTGTCACGTGCACGCAAAATGGTCAATGTTGCATATCATTTTAGCCAACAGAACACGTCTTTGTTATTATTCAAGCAAATGATATACAGTCTGTATGATTGATTTTCAGCGTAGTTCATGTTCAGATTGATCACCATACTAGACAGGTATTTGGAAAAATAATTATATCGATGTAATGAATTCATGCATTTTATTTTCTAAACCGACATGATCTGAGCAAGAACGTACAACAGAAAGAACATAATCACCATACCGTACCCCAGGTACGTTGTACTAAATAATGTTTGACTTTGCTGCATTAGTTTTATTAAATTTAACGTAATGTATTTAATTGATGGGTGCAAATCAAATTCGTACAGAGAAATATATGCATGGGATCTGTACATGGCAAACTAATATATGTTATTGTTTTGCGTTGTTATATATAGTATGGGTTTAATAACAAAAACAACATAAAATACATGAGGATATTAGACGATACTTTTAATTATAAGAAATATATATGTAAACACCCTTTTTAATAAAAGTAAGAAGTTACACCTTTGCTCCATAGACTTCTCGGTAGTTATTGACTTATTGGTTAGAAATATAAAAAAAATCAAACACAGGGGCACAGGGATAAATCTCTCCGTGCAAATTTTAGGTAAACCATTAAGCATAAAGCGAACATATTTGCGTGTTTGTTTTAATACTCATTGGCCAAATACCGGCGAGCTTATGCCGTGGTGGTTCGTCAGTCGTGCGTGCGTTCGAGCGTGCATGCATCAGCTTGTTTTTTAAGCGACGCCTTCTCCGTAACCGGTTTCGGATTTTGTTGAAACTTTGAAACTTCACAGAAAATGTTCTATGCGTGGTCCTCCATATCGAAGAAAGTTCTTCAGGCAGAAAATCGATAAGCACTCGACGACTAACATATACATGTATATATAGAAAATATAGGGAGGTTTTTAATTATCTAATCATCTCGGTTTTATTAATTATTTATCGGGACTTATGCAAATAAATTTGAAAATTTTCTTCCCAAGAAACAAATATACATTTATTAAAATTTTGATTAAAGGATCTTGGTCGTTTTTCAAGGTTTTTAACATCACTCTTTTTCCTTCTTTGTTTAAAGTAAAATTTCGGAAAATGGCCTTGTTTAAGTCTTAAAAAGTTTCAGATAACATAATAGCACAACATTTTTGCAAATACTGTTGAAAAGCTCGATAATCAGACTTTGCACTTATGTAAATATTATTAATTTAAATAATCATCATCTTGATCCGTTTTAAGGTTACAAATGAGTATTGTCAGAAGTTTGACAAAATGACTAAGTCCGGTATCGGGTCACCACAGTATTCGCCAGTAAATACAACTGATAACAAAATTATCACCGTATACAAGGCGCTATAATTTTAGAAACAAATAAAAAGTTGACTTCACGTTATAATGAGGTTAAATGTACGTGAATATTAGCCGTCGGATAGCAAGCTTATTTAAGGCAGCTGATTAAGCTGTATTTACTTCTTTAATTATGAGTAAAAGGTAATGTCCGTTTCAAAAACTTAATTAATTAATCTCGAAATAACCATGATGATACAACTCAATTTGATAATCAATTTCAAACGTATTTCTATTCGATTCTTTGCAGAGTAGTACTCTTTGCTGTAAATTTAATAACTTCAAGAAATAAATAATGTTTTAACACTATTTTGCAAGCCCTAATTTACAGTCTGATATACATGTAGGTTTTTTTTTACATGTATGTATTTTTTCACACTAACTTACCATATGTTTTTCATTACTGTATATTTATATTTTCTTCCCGTATCAATTCTGAATTTGCTACTTTTGTATAAATAGATAATTTACTTCGTTCCCTCTTATCATGGAAAGCATAAATATTTTAACATATACGAGGGCTGTTTCATAAATTAACGGAATTACTCTATTTCTTAAAACCCTAGGTGATTTATTGAAAAAACAATACATCTTGATATATGTTTACGTATGACTTACTTTCAGACCAAAAATTATAGTGATACATAGAACAGTTAATTTTTAACTTTAAAGCACGCCGACGTCAATTTAACGTCACCTAAACTTCAAACTGAAGAGTGCGGTTCACTTTCTCGACGCAGTCACCACCTGTCGCAACACATTTTCTATGTCTATGTAATCATTGGTCAAATGTAACCTTGAACCAATCCGTATTGAATGATGAAATAATTTCTTTCGATTTGTTGCGTAATTCTAACGATTGTTCAAAGCGTTGTCCTCTCAGTTAATTCTCAAGGTCAGGAAATAAACGCAAGTCCACAAGGGCTAAGCCCGGATTGTAGGGCGGGTTTCTACTGTCCTTAAATCGCGCATGCAATTTGTACACAAATGGCTTTCCACACATTGGTAATGTATCCGAGGTTTTGAGTTGTTTAAGTGATTCCGCCGAAGATAGTTTGAGTCCAACACAAAATTTGACAACGGAACTTAATTCAACATCGTCCGTTGACGTCAAGCGATTTAGCGACGTCATGGCGATAAAACGATATTCGGAGGTAACCGTTCAACACAATGTTTTCAAACTTACAGGAAATGATGTCGGGACTTGATGCTAACATAAGGCTCTTTTGGGTCAAACATACATAACGTATGATAATTTAACAGCACTTTCAGTGCGTTTCAATTGTTTAAAAAACGGCGAGCTTTAAGTCGCTATATGCTATAGATACCACTAAAATGTTCATAAATCAAAGAAAAATAAAGACCCATTTAAAATGTTAATGGGATATGTGTCAATCAACTTGTGCGTGTGTTTTTATTTAAGTTTATTGGAAAATAAACTTCTGACAAGGGAATTCCGCGAATTTATGAAACAGTCCTCGTACACTAATTTCAGTAAAAATATAATGTACCCGTCTAAAGTAACCTAAATTATAGCTAGCAAACAAAAGAAAATTGTATTGACTAAAAGTAGAATTCCTTTCCGATACTCCATGATAACGGAAATCAAATAACCATATTTATGATAAGTTCATAAACCCTATCATATTATGTTGGCCATAGGCGGATCCACAGCTGAAAGTCAAGCTAAAGTTATTTTTTTCAGCTGAGAAAGTTGTTTTCCATGTTACAAAAGTTGCTCAATTTGCCACACAAAATGGCCACCAGAGTCAAAAGAAAAAATACAACAACTCCTATTGAACCCTTGGAAGAATTTAAAATAATGTCACATAAATTATCATTGGGTTGTCCTCTACCAAAATTGCTCAAATGGTTCCGCTCCGTTGATAAACATGGCTGACAGGGGTAGGGGTCTTTTTCCTTAAATGGCTTTAATAGAAACTTTGAAAATCTTATTGTCATAAACAACTGGTAGGATTTCTAAAGCATTTCACAGAAATGTTCCATGGGTTGTTCTCTACCAAAGTTGCTTAAGTGGTTGCATTTGTTGCGTGGCCATTTTTATTTTGTGGTTCTCCGCCAAAGTAGCTAAAATGGTTCCACTCTGTTAAAAAAAAACATGGCTACCGTAGCAATAAATATAAACATATTTTAACGACATTTCCTCCTAAACCCCTGGATAGATTTTCATAAATGTTCACATAAATTATTTAGCCTGAACTTGTGAAAAGAAATCAGATCATCGTACAGCAGAGCACGCAACTGACTGCGAATTGTAGCTTTACATATCTCTTTTAGTTATGTTTCATGATGCAAAGTTGAAATCGCGCTTGTAGCTGTTTGTCTTAAAAAATCAATAATGTTAATGCATATATTAATCTCAAATGCATGTTGATATTGATTTTAGGCGTGGAAGTTGACTCGCATTTGTTTGAAAAATGCATAGCTATTTGAGTGAAGTGTATTATTGTTTTGAAGAAGAGATAAAGCAGCATTGTGCGAAGGGAAAGGTAATGTTCAAAATCAGAGTCGCATGTTCAATGTATGCCTCTCATATGTGGCAACAATGATAATATGCGTGAGTTTTTCAGTGTACTAGCTATACTTGGAAGCAATAAGCAAATATTAAGATACGTTGTATTTGTACAAGGTTTTGTCTGGCGGCGAATTAAGCATATTGAACAGCTTATTAATGAGACTATCTGTGTACTAGCCCTTTATCGACAATATGGTGAAGACGGTAGTGTATTAACTGTAAAGAATAGAATAGTGAGGGAGTTTAACGTCAGATATCATCATGTCTTAAGATGCATTGTATACTACTTTCTAGATTCACTTTAGTTAATGTATGAATAACAATTTATGAACTTTCTGGTTTTAAACCATCAAAATTAAATAATTTAATTTGTTGGTGGAGTGACCTTTTTATGCAACTTTTTTTGTTTAATGAAGGTATATTAAAAGAAGGATACTATGCATGCTAGTGAGATTGAAAAGATTTGCATTTCATGTTCATGTTCTGATTGATCACTATACTAGACAGGTATTTATGAAAATAATTCGATCGCTGTGATGAATTTATGTATTTTTTCTAAACCGACAGGATCTCAGGAAGAAAGTACAGCTGCAAGAACTTAATCACCTTACCGTAACCCAGGTATGTTGTACCTCAATAATGTTTGACTTTGCTGTATGCGTTTTAATCGAATCAAGCTAGTAGACATACTAAATGTGACTTATTCAGAACGTATTACAAATCATAATGCATACAATGCAATATATGCATGGGATCTGTATATATTGCAAACTGTAATATATTTTAGTTTTGCGTTGTCATTGATAGTATTGAATTACTAACAAAATAGTGAGATACATTATGTGTTTTGCCTTAATGTATATACAATGAACGTTGTATACACTTACATAAAGTTGTTGATTGCAGGTCTTTATCGCAAAGATATTTTGCAATAGATTATAAATACCCCCAGTAAAAGGAAATTCAAATATAGATGCACATCTTGTGACAATCAAACACGCATTCTAATATATAAACATGTATATAAATGCACATGGGACAAGTATTTCAAAATTGTGTAGGGTATGGATCACTTTGAATACAGTAAACATCGCTAATAAAATGTACTAATTTGAAATTTAATATGATCGATATATTTTTGACTTAAGATAATATTATGTAACAGCATCTCAATGTTGTCTAACCGTTACGACATTACAGTGTAAAGATTTCATGAATAGCTTAATAATCCAAATAACTGTGTACAGCGCATCTATAACTATAAACTTTGAAAAGATGTTCAACATGAAATAGTGTATAGCCTCATAAATGACAGGGGCAGTCACAAATTAAGAATCGTTCATGACAGGGAAAACAAACCTACCAAAATAGTTGATGATACCGTGACAGCTATTGGTTGTATTTAGCGTGATGATACATGATATATATTCGAAAGTGTGTATTCTTGAAGTTTTCAGTTTTTTGCATGGTAAATGAAATTTGCATTTATAACATTTTTAACACAAAACATGCCCATAATATCTAACATTGTTTTGTTTGATAGGGCATTTACGCTGCATGGGTAAAAATACAATAGGTGTGAAATAAATGCAACGGGGAGTATTTCGCAAAATAAAATAATAAAAATTCGACGTAACTGATACGTTAGTCTACTCCGTATGCCTGTCATTGTATATTGCAAATTAGCTGTACATGAGCTTTTGATGAGTTAATTATTTATTGATCTCTGCAGCGGTTTAATTTGATGAGTTATTATTTTACCAAATATTATACTTTTAGCATTCGTTAGGTAACTTGTTGTGAAAATGACATGCTTTTTGTGTTTTGTTTTTATCACTGAAGTCAACCAAGGACTGCCCTACGTTCAGCCTTCCGGAACCGGTAATAAGAACCTCTCAAATCTACCTGCATTGTGTAAAAATGCTGATGCATATCGTCACATTTTTCAATGACTCCAAACTGTAGTTTTTTTGCAGTGCAAATTATAAGCACTTATTGTCTCGAACAAATATTACGATAAAGATACAATTTGAAGTCATTTCCCGTGTAGAACCAGTACTGAGTCTCTTTTGACAACGATCATTCCAACTTTCTCCGCGACTCAAAATCTCCCGATAGTATGGAGAACACCATATCAATTACGCCACCACGACTCTAGTCCGGTAATTATCGGTGTTGTTTAAACTTTAGATCATTGCTGAATATTTAGGATTAATATTTAAGTTATATAGTTTCCACACTACTGACAATTTAACAACATTTGTAATAGATGCGTTTTTTAAACAACATAAAACAACGTAAATATTGAATACTTGAATACAATATCTGAATTTATACTGAATTTCAATTAAATGGTATTTGCTTCTAAAATATTACTAATAATTCCGTTATTGCATGCTTATTTAATGTTTCATTAAGTTTATATATTAGGTGTACTTATTGATTATA
>JAPFQT010000063.1:805000-840000 GCA_027627225.1 Congeria kusceri
GTATTGAAGGGATTCAACAGAAACTTTATATATAGATAGAAGATAATGTGAGGAAGTGCATAGCTCAAATAATACAACCATTTCTTCAATATTTACAGAGTTATTTCCCTTTGTTTTATTTTCTTGTGCGGAGCATAACTCCATTAATATTGAAGGGATTCAAATGAAGCTTCATATGAGGATAGAGGACAATGAAAGAAAGTGCAGTGCACAATGATCATAACTCTTTCTTCAATATGTACGGAGTTATTACCCTTTGTTGTTATCCATATGTTAAGCATTAATTTTCGTGTGCGGAGCATAACTCAATTAGTATTGAGGGTATTCAAATAAATCTTGAAATAATGATAGAGGACATTGAGAGAAGGATCAGAGCAAAATGACCATAACCATTTCTTCAATATTTACATAGTTATTGCTCTGTGTTTAATTTTAACTCCATAACTCCATTAGAATTTAAGGGATTCGAATGAAACTTAACATAATGATAGAGGACAATGAGAGGAAGTGCAGATCACAAGGACCACAGCTCTTTCTTCAATATTTACGGAGTGGCAGAGTAACTCCATTAGTAGTGAAGGGATTTTATATAAAACGAAATATATTGATAGAGGACATTGAAAAGAAGTGCAGAGTACAAGGACCATAACTTTTTCTTCAATATGTATGGAAATATTGCCCTTCATTTAATTTATAGTGCAGTTCATAACTCCATTAGTATTGAAGTGATTTTAATTAAAACAACATATATTGATTTTGGATGTTGAGATGAAGTGCAGAGAAGAAGAACCATAACTCTGTTTGTACGGAGCGTTATTTTTGCCACATGTAACTGACATTGTCTTGACATTCTCTGTCAAGCATATGCTTCGGGCGCATACGTCACATCCTGTGCGAAACGTTGTTTTTTAGAAATAGGAAGTTACAAGATATCCGTATAAAAAAATGCATATACACATGAAATTAACACAAACTGAATAGCGATGTTTTCCATTTAACCTCATTGTCAATGTTGAAGTCATATGCAATTTATCGAATACATACGTATAACTCGTTTTGCTTAATAATTATGACCAAAGAATGCAGCCGCTTGTGAACTACGCATATCTACATGAATAATTGCATTTCAGGTTAGCTTAGTCTTATCGATTCTCATTACATATACATTCATTTGGAAACCGCAATTGTGCAGTTCGAATGGTCCATTTTGAAATAAGTTTAAGACAATAATGTTCCATGTGGTCTGTAGAAATTGCCTTCACTCATTAAATAAATAAATTAAATAAATGCCGTGCGGCGTAGATTATATATCATATATATGTGCATTGCTCTTATTTGTTTTTTTCGGGAGTTATGATAAAAGCAGTTTGAGCGATATGAATTGTCATCCACATTTTGTTGACACGAATACATTGGGATCATTGTTGTTAATATATATACATGTATAGTTTGATATGTCCATGTTTTGAAGAAGTTTTATTATTTAATACGTTTTTGATGAAATTTATACACATCAATTAATTAAACAAATAAATGTAATAACAACTTGTTTGGTTTCCAGCTTAACGAGCTTGCCATGGTTTCACTTGATAAAACTCAGAGAGGTAGGAAAACAAAGTGCATTGTTATATGAGCTATATTTTGCTGTTTCTATTGAGTACATGTTTATATATATGAACGCGTTCTCCGAATTACTCTTAAATAAGGTCATATACTGTTGAAATGAATATGAAATAAGCGTACCACCTGACCAATTGCAAAGTAAATTTCGTGCGCAATTACTTGATTGATGAACCTAAGGTTAGAACAAGTAGTGAGGTTTGTGCGTTATACTATAATAACTTGTTTCGCTTTTCTGTACATTTCAGGAACTATTTTCAGTAGAGAAACATTGAACACATGTGTTGTGATCACGGTAAGACGTGTTTTTTTTACCAAACACTAAAAATGCAGAATTGATAGACAAATACTTAAGTGGGCGTTATTGACTTATGGTGTATTGAGGTGATACGAGGTAAGGTAGGGCTGGGTTTTAAATTGAAAATCATGGTAAGGGTCGTACGTTTGGTTATGGACTGGTAGGTTAGATTATAATAATGGATAATAAACGTGAACATGTGCATTTGTTATTCAAATATTTTTAGATTTTTTTTTCAGCGAGAGTACAAACGATGCATTGTTTTACATAAAGTATATCATATATCTTTTAAGGGAACAGTAGAAATGGCACATACGCATATTGGGCGGTGAGTTTTTAGTAATTGCATCAGATTAAGTTAACAATTAAATGTACATATGTGTATTAGAGCAAACACGGTCAATACAATTGTATTTAAAGATAATTTGGCTTCAAACATGCCATCAAGAGGGAAATATGCGGAAGCAGTATTTGCAATAAGAACATCAATATTGTCAAAACATAAATGTAACATAAAGTTAATAAGGGGAACGTGGTTTAAGCATTCTGAGACAACACACATTAAATAATTAAAATCATGTTTGTTGTGCCCTTTTTGCTAGAGTAGTGACACATTTTGTTCATCTACGTGTTAAAAGGCGGGGGTTAAAAGTGATAACTGGACTTCTGTATTGTGAAAACGCAGGCGCACACCTACTTTCAAAATGTATAGATACTTACCTTTTAAAAAGTTCGAAAAACGCGATATAATTTTGTTATAGCTTTTTTTTCTTATAATTCCTTCATAATTTCCTTATTCTAAATAGTCTATAATATTTTTCTTCGTGCATTACATGATAGTAATACTTACTTAAAGTTATATTCTTTGTGGTATAGACATCTATAGGGCATTTTAGTACGCACAACGCCTTAACTATGAAACAAAAGTCCGTTTAACAAATGCCTTTATGAGATAGTATAGCCTTGTGATAAATATTGTTTTCATTAAAAGTTACAAGACATTTTTTTACATCTATTTAAAGATGTTGTGTTATTATTGCATTCTAGATTTGTCGATGATGCCCGATACCTTTTCAAGGCAGTTGGTAAGTTGTATAATACGGCTGTCACTTAAATTAATACAATATATACCGCAATATTGTAATTTATCCTACCACTAAATGATTTTATAGAAGAAAATCTAGGGTGTCAGATAAACTTATGCTTTATCCGACACCTAGCCTTTATCTAACACCTACATGACGGACTACTTTTTTGTACCTTTCATTTGCGGTTAAAGGTCAAATGAAGATACGACGTGTATACAATTTCACTCGATAATATTAATCAATACATTAAAGAAGCATTTTATTTTATGAATAATACAATTGAAAAATGTACATGTTTTTGTTATTCTATATAAATACACTCAAATTCAACAATAACAATATCGCATAAACAATAATAATAAAAAAACAACATACAATGTACAACAGTGAATTTAACGTCGTCTGCTTAAAATCCAACATAAACCTGTCAAAATTCATTTTTAGAAATATAAACTGAACAAAAGAAGAAAAAAAAAATGTCAGATAATATTGATAATGTCACATTTAACATTATATGGGATGATTTAATAAAAAATGAAACTGAAACTGAATTATTTAACACAACAAACATGAAAAATGAACAAAATGGCAATGAAGATTCTCCCAGTTCAGTTCACATGGTTCAGGAGGTATCGTTTGAAGAATTTATTCAACTGTATGGATTTGATCCAAGGGTGTTTGATGATGATGACAAATTTGATGCCATAACTTCTGTTTTGATTTCTCCTGAAGTTGCAGGGTCCAGCAGCGATCAGGTTCATGAAATGAACAAAGAATTCGAAAACATCAACATGAACACTGTTAAGAAACGCATTATGGAACATGAAAACAAAGCTACAGTAAAGAAAACAAAAATTGATCTTGAGAAATATAAACGCTTTTTGAAATTGAAAGGAGAGACTAAAGAAATGCACACACTAGATGTTGATATATTGGAGTAGTATCTTGCTAATTTCATTCTTTCGTGCAAAACAAAAACAGGAACAGACTATGGACCTTCAAGCCTGAGAAACATTCTGTCAAGCTTGGACAGGGAACTAAAAAGCAATAAATATCCCTACCTTATCATGTCGCACAATGGACCAGAGTTCAGCTTGTCCAGGGACGCGTTCGCTGCGAAGTCCAAGAGCCTGAAGAAGCAGGGCAAAGGGAACAAACCCAAAGCCGCTTCGCCACTGACTGATGACGAGATCGAGGCACTGTACCAGAAGCAGCTACTTGGGCATCACACACCAAGCGCCTTGCTGGACACCATTTGGTACAACAACTGCGTGCACTTTGGCCTTCGGGGAACCACTGAGCAGCATAATATCTGGTTTGTACGATTAATCTTTTCTGAGAGAATTGTTTTCCCTTTTTATATAAGTTCTCGTCTATAATGAACGCAAAAAAGACAATAAGTGAGAAATTATCTTAATTTTTTTATAATTGTCATTCAGATACATGGAACATCAAATAAGCTGTCAGACACCACAATTTGAAAACGGTACACCACATGATTGTGTATAAAGCAATAAAAACAACATTTTCATTTGAATCATATTTAGAAAAAATCGTATCAAGAAATTTGAGAACAGCGATTACAAAACTACGTCTTTGTGCACATAATCTGAGAATACAAACTGGTAGATACGATCAGGTAGATAGAAACATGCGACTTTGTCAATTATGCCAAAATAATGAAATGGAAGATGAATTCCACTTCTTGTTGAAGTGTACTACATTCGTTCAAATAAGAGAAAAATATATTAAAAATTATTATAGAATCAGGCCTAGTATGTTCAAACTCACGCAATTGCTAAATACACAGAATAAAAGTGAAATGTTTAGGTTAAGTATGTACATATCAGAGGCATTAAGTATTCGCCAAAATATTATGATGAACATGTTTGCATATATGTGCATATTGATGTATATCTGTAAACATATTCTATACCACTACTGCTTAATTAATTTGATATCCATGTGGCTATAGTTATACAATTGTTGTTTACTTCAATGGACATACGAAAACAGTTCCATTTTAAATAGATGTACTATTCTTATGAGTGAAAAGGCAAATTTCATTTATATTTAGACAAGTTCATCCAGTTTTAGAAATATTAAAATAAATTATCACTTACTATAATGTATAATGTATAATGTATTATTGTTAAACACTAGAAACTGTAAAGTTTATGTGTAATAAAATTTATGTTCTGTTCTGTTCATGTTCAAAACACGACAATACACTGTTAAATAAAGGATTCAATGCAATTATGTAGTTCAAGATGAGGCATACAGGCAATAGTTTAAGTTATATATTCATATTTTATGAAAATAGGTCAGAGTAGCATTAAATATTAAAGTTTTTAATTTGTTTGTCAGATATCCTATTTTATGTCTAAAAGGTTTCGTGTTTTCTGGTCATTTTTACCAATTTTAAAGTTGAGAATTGTTTATTTCCTGAAACTTGGCAATATGGTTCGGCGCATGGCTGAGCAGTGCGGACTTGATAGTCAGCGCCTGACTAACCACTCTGTTCGCAAGCGAATGGTCCAAAAGCTTAGGGATGAAAACATTGCACCAACTGACATGATGCAATTTACTGGCCACAAAAACATCCAATCTGTATTGAATTACAGTGCCATTTCGGAGTCCACAGCTCACACATCCTGTCTGGCAAACGTCCTCTCCAAAGGCATTTACCTCGCACTCCAGCCACAGCAACTGTCGACTCTGCCACCTGCACACCATCGTCATCTCAGATTGCTACCTGCGGTGTCAAGGACGATGTTGTGACTGCAGCAAAATCTTTCACGTCTAGCACTGCCCTTGAGCCAACATCCGAGCCCCGGCCCGTCAATATTCCGAACGTGGACATTCATCCTTTCCCCACCCACTCAGCACAGAGTCTATCAGTGTCGCTCTCAACTTCAATTAATCTCCTTCAATTTTACGGGGCAGTGTTCAATGTTCAGAATTTCAATATTTACACAAAGTAAATCCAACAGTCTGTGTTGTTCGAATGTTTCTTTGTTGATTTTCGTGTTTCGCATATCCGTGGTGTGTAATTGACACATGTGCTACTACGTGACGCAGGCTTATTTGCAAATGGCTACCGTTAACTGACTAGAAGAAAACTGTTGGTTATTTGTCATTAAATTCTTCATATTGTATATTTGAAATGTGTGATTTAAGGAACTGATTAAATTTGAATCGAAGTGTGTGGTGTTTCTTTGCTTTGTTTCTCCACAACTTAACTTGAGAACTATTTCGCGTTCTTGCGTAAGGATTTTGCTTGTTATTGTATTTATATGCGAGTGAAAAGGCTATGTACAAAATTAAAGGTACTCGCTCCGATATTTTTAATTAAAATATTTTTTAATATTTATGCGTAGAAATATTTTAATGTAGTAGGATAAATATAATATTAGGTTAGTGTCTTAATGTACTTGAGTTTATTCGGCGAGTTAGAGAAAATGTTACATGGCTCGCCATGTAAACTTTTCTCCAACTCGCCGAATAAACTCAAGTACATTAAGACACTAACCTAATATTCTCTATTTATGTTACCACACCATGTCACGATGATCAAATGTAGATGAATAATGGTGCTATTAAAACAACACCACCAACAATAACTACTACTACTACTACTACTACTACTACTACTACTACTACTAGTGCTACTACTACTTCTACTACTACTACTACTACTACTACTACTACTACTACTACTACTACTACTACTACTACTACTACTTCTACTACTACTACTACTTCTACTTCTACCTTATAAATCTATTAAAACAACAACAACGACAACAAAAACAACAATAACAACAACCACTACTACTACTACTACTTCTACTACTACTACTACTACTACTACTAGTACTATTACTATTAATACTACTTTACTGCAACTACAGCAAACTACTACTACTCCTACTTCTACTACTACTACTACTTCTACTACTACTACTACTACTACTACTACTACTACTACTACTACTACTACTGCTACTACTACTACTACTATTACTACTACTGCTACCACTACTGCTACTACTTCTACTGCCGACGATGATGATGATACTAGGAATGACAAATTGACGGACTATTCGTTTGACTAAATAAATATAGTATAGATATTTACAGTCATTCGAATCCAAACTCATTTTCATTTGCTACTTGTACTTTTAAATAAAAACGTAGAGCTCAGTTCGGTAAATTAACTAGCATAGTATACACACCGGTCATCTGTTCAGAACACACTTTTAGTTAGGCTTTCTCAACAATGATAAATCTACTGTGTTGCTTTATTTATTTATTTGAGGTGACATATAATTGTTTATGCTATGAGGAATCTGTGAAAACCATGTACTGGTATAATACAATACATGCGAGGATAATTATGAATGTTAAGTCTAGAAAATCTGTAACAGCTTTTAAGTCAGAATGTACAGTTTGTCGAACAATGAAAGCCCAATCTCAAACAAAGTGGCAGGATACTAATTATCCTAAAGTGTTGCAAAACGGTCCAAACAAGGAAGAATTCGAAGACACAATATTTGCATCTGGCCGATTGCACAACATATGCACTTCTCTCCTAAATTTGTTTAAATAATTACAAATCATGAAAAACGGTCATTACTATGTTTTCTTTTATGGCAAGTAACATATTTGAAATTTGATTAAATATGTATTGACGAGAAAAATGGTATAGACAGTTGTTATTTATTTATATCCTTCCTCTAAACTCTTGTGTGTGGGCATTACAACCGCATTAAAAATCACCGCAAATTGGTAACCGTCATGTTATTGCATCGACTTGCATGTGCTACGTTGGTGTACATATGGAAAACTTTCGCATAGCTATGATTCTTGTTTCATTGTTTGCAAATGTGTTCACATTTGAACGATTTTCGGATAAATCTGGCCAAATTTTGATAAAATGTACATGTGACTATACAAACATAATTATTTGTGTAAATAAACATTGTACATGTACTTTTGGTGATACGAGTATAAATAATTATGTGCTTTTGTTAGCAAATGCATGTATTACGTGTAATTTTGGGATACACACCATTTTAAATATTTTAATATTTAACTGTAGACATACGCTATTTTGTTAATGTGTCAGCCAAAACCAATAATCCAAATTTCACGAAACAGAGGTGACGAGTAATATTTGTGCAAACTGTTAAATGATCACTGTCTATCATTTTACACAGTGTTAAGACCATTCACTGTTTACTCAAAGATATTTTCTGCGAATCATCCTCATCATCATCGTTATTATTGTCAGTATCGTCGTTATCATCAGAAGCACCATCCTAACAATAAATTACTGACCCTCATACAATACGACAAATGGCATCTTGATAGAAAATAAACGAAGGTTAACATCTTTTAGAAGCAATGCGTGGTTATTTTCGATAAAGTTTGCCAACTATCCAAACAATCCATCGGGATATGTTGGAATTTCTGGGAGAACGCTCTATGATACTAGCTATAATGCATGTTTTGCTGATACATTTCAATTTCAGAATTATTAACATCCAAATTTGGCATTCATAACCTCGCTTGCATTGCATGTACAATAAAAAATTCTCGAAAAGGATTAATAAGATGCATGCCATTGTCTACATTGCTACGAGATACAATGTCAGTGCCTGTTGTTGTTTTCAGAAATATTTACATGCGATGTATTGGCGAAGTTTGAATTCGGATCTTGGAGACAGGACATACCAACTAAATGAATGACCATCAGATCCACGTGAAGGACGAACAATACATATTAATAAAAAGAAAGAAAACACAGTGTATGAAGTGAATAACTTTTATTTAAATTAATTGGTAATCATCAAAAGATTCATAAATTAACACAATACACAATATGCATGTTTATATGTTTGGAGTGTTAAACGGTTTTAAACATGCATGTATTTCAAACTGTTCGATATTGGCACATGCATTTACAATTTTAAAAATATAATAGCATATTATGCTAGTTACCCGTGCACAATTATTATCCATAGGACAATAGTCATATTTATAAAAAGCATTTTGCAATCAATCTTAATTAAACCCTTCCGCAACACACGCGCTGGAATGGTAACGCATTTCTCGTATAACATGACTCACTTATGTAAACCAGAACGCACAGATGGGACATACTGGTTGTGTCATTATGTGTATAAGAAACTTATTTCGTCATTTACGAACACGAGATATATAAGACAGAAGAAAGCTCCATTAATACATTTAAGAAGCACATATTAAAATACAATGTATCTGGTTGAATAGAAAGTAGTACATGTAACACTATTTAATTTATACTTACAATGTTTGTAATTCTATTTAATATGTATGTACACTTCATTAAATTATATGTGTATGCACTGTATCAACTACGTTAAGTTTAGCTGAAGAACATCAATGCAATTGGTTCTTGTTATGCTCAACGAAAGATATGATATAAGAAATGTTCGTGTTCGCTCTAGTTTCTCGGAACGTTTGACTATACTCATATGAAACGTTTGTAACACGGTTACTTTTCTGGAGCTTTCTCTGGAAACCACTGATACGCGCTGGGAAGCTTAATTACTGGGCTGATATAATCGTATAACAAACATGTTCCACCTCAGTGATTGTCTTTGATTTAGAAACTGTGTTTATTAAAAAAGAAACCAACAGTATTCTGTCTTGGTGGATGAGAGCATTTACATTTGCCAAACAACTTCCAAGTGGTAAAAAAAAAATAACTCTCGATTTTTGCAACATATAAATTGTATTATCAGCAACTAATGACTGTTTCAACGATACCTGTTAAACACACACATATGATTACCAGGTGTTTATGTTTTTCATAACAGTTTTTATCATATTTAAGACACACATATTAATTTTGTTCAAACATGATATACATATTTTTTTTCCTAAAAAAAACAACAAGCAAATGCATTTTAGAAGATTAAAACAGTTGTGCCGCTTTTTATTGTAAATTTATGTATACAAGTTTACATGCATCTAGCAAACTATTGAATGCATCTGGCATTTGTAAAGCCTGACTGAGAGTTTGGACAAAAGAGGGCACTAGCTTTTGAGTTCAAATGTGTACATACTTAGTAGCAATTCAATAGTTAGTATTCAGTAGACTGCATGTAATAGAGCGCAATAGTGTCTCCTTTATTGTAAACCGGTAAGTTCTCTGATATTATACCAATGCGTAAGTAAATCGATTGAATAGATTGTTAATATATGTCCGCAATTTATTTTAAACAGGAAATCCTTATTTTGTCTATGTCGTATTGCTTTTATTGCAATAAATTATTGCATCATAGTTCGTAGTGCAAAGTAGTACTTGTTAAACATAAAACGATTCATTATCGATTTTGTTGAAATGGATTATCAATGTGATTGTACATGTACATTTCGACGGTTCTTTCTATTTACATAATACTTTTTTCTCAAATATTTTCTATTTTGGTTATTTACGAATTGTTGATTGTTAATTTATGACATGCTTTTGTTCACGTTTTTACCATGTTATCCAACTATGTTGAGTGCGTTTTGACAAAGTTTTGTGTTCTAAATAATTTAAGTAACCTCTCAATAACGTGCAGTTTTGTTGACCACGAGTCTGGTTTATTTTAATGTTTATTTTGTTGTTGTGTTTTTAATATATGTGTTGTTATTATAATAATATATATTTTCGTAAGCGCATTTGTTTTATATATTAGTTTTAAAGTATCTAATATCATAGGCTATATTGTGCTTAAAGTATGTGAATATATGTTTGAGTGTCAACATGAGTAGTTATATATTGTAAATAGTTTCTTACTTACCTTTAGAACGTTGTCGATGTCCAGTCTTTAATGTTAATACTTACTTAATGTCTTGATAGTCACTGGCTGTACCATAAGTATTATGCAGTCGTTTTTAAATATTTACGAAACAAGCTATTTAATGAATATGTTTTGCCAGTATAAAATCTTATTTTGTCTCCGATGCTTCGTGACAAATTTCCGCGAAGCCCTGATTGTTAAGGCGTTGATTATTTTCTTTAGAGACAGTGTTTTTCGGTAGCATGTATATTGGTGCACACAACAACTAAGTAATGTGTCGTAAAAGATTTTTATTAATTTTATAAAGTAGATCTGAATTGTGTTTAAGACTTGAAATGTACTTTATTATAAATCTTGGGATGATTTATGATCAAATTTAACGTTTCATTATACTTGATGCTCACCTACTTGCCACAATTGTTTGCGCCAAGCAACACAATGTGTTGCATGTAACAGTTCTACGTGTTGCATTTTGTGCGGGTACATTTGAACTGTTCATCATAACCATTACGGTGCGCGCCATATCTAAGATGCTGCTGGGATGGATTGGCAAGATCAGATCGATATTACTATAAGCGTTTGCTCAATATAAACTCGAGAATGAAATGAGATAATTTATTGAACATGCATATATAGGTACATTACATCAACAACCCGCTTCATCAATGCTAAAGATAAACGGTTTCCACACAATAACGCGAGTACATCCATTTTTATTTGAATCGTTGTAATCGTTGTAATCAAACTCCACGTGCATACATACCGTATAATTATATGGACCTCGCTTGGTTTGCAAATAGGCGTACGGGGTAAAGGTCAATGTTGTTTTTACAATAAATAAGATAACGGTTTCCACTCAATAACTCGAGAACAAATTGTGATAGTGTAATACAACGTTGCATATTCCTTATAAAAGAGGGCCAAGTGGCCCTAAAGCGATACCTGAGTATAAAGGTCCGTGTCTTGCAGTTTCATGAGAAGATCTTTTTGCTATGTAAGTGTATACAAGAAACTTGGAAATTTTGCGAAAACCAAATGTTTCGAATGCAATGAAGTTGCATTCATTTTTTATATTCGTTCTTTATTTATTGAGCAGAAACTATTTTCTACATTTTTGGTAACAGTGACCTGACCGAGACCCCACCCATCGCACAAGTAATCTCAAGCAAGGTCTTGATTTAAGGTACATATCTGTTCTCGAGTTATCTAGCGGAAACAGTATTTATATTTTTAGTAATGTGACATTGACTCTAAACATCCCATAATTATGCAATCCTCAGAGAGGCCTTGATATAATGTATCTATATATATTTATATTGGAATTCATTACACAATTTTAATTCGTTCTCCAGTTATTGTGCATAAATCAGATGCATCTTTTTAGTAACGGTGAACTTGATTCCACCCCTCCCCCCCATTTTTTGTAGATGACAACGATAGGATGTTTTATACTAAATATGAAACATATGGGACTTGCGGATTTGGGGAGGAAGTAAATACAATCCATGTGACTCCCGGAGCGTGGCCAGTCTTAACCACAGGAGCAAAATTTGAGCAATATTGTATAGAGGACCACTATAGGATGTAACATATCAAATACGAAACCTGTGGGCATTGGGCTTTTAGATGAGAAGCTTTTTTTTTAAAAGCACTTCGATAATTCAGTATATTTAAATCATGTGATCCCTGGGGTTGGCCAATTCGAACCACATGGGCGTATTTTGAACAATCCTCGTAGAGGACTACTATATGATGTAACATTACAGAACCTTTGGACATTGCGGTTTCAAATGAGAAGGCTTGTAAAGACATTTTGCTTTTTAAGTCTCTGTTAACCATATGACCCCCGGAACGTAGATAGTTTTTACCCCATGGGAATAATTTGAACAATCTTTGTAGAGGACCATTATATGATTACTAAACCTCATGGCCTGGCGGTTTCAGAAGAGAATATTTGTAAAGTCATTTTGCTATTTACGTCTCTATTAACAATATGACCTTCGGAGCGTGGCTAGTTATTACCCCAGGTGAATAATTTGAACACTCTTTGTAGAAGACCACTAGATAATGTCACATATCAAATATGAAAGCTCTGAGCAATGCGGTCTCAGAGGAGATAATTTTTAAAGTCATTCTGCTATATAAGTCTATATACATCATGTGACTCCCAAGGCGTGGCCAGTCTTGACACCTGTTGCATAATTTGAACAATCTTTGTAGAGGACCACTGTAGTATATTACATGCCAAATACGAAACCTCTTGGCCTTGCAGTTTCAGAAGACGGTTTTCTCATTTTGTTGTTAAAGTCTATATAAACCATGTGACCGCCGGGGCGTAGACACTTTTCACCTCAGGGGCATAATTTCAAAAGTCTTTGTAATAGTACCACTATACAATGTCACATACCAAATACGAAACATGTGGACTTTACTGTTTCAAAGGATAATAGTTTTTAAATTCATTGTGCTATTTAAGTCTATATATTAAGCATGTCACTCCCGTGGCTGTGTCCGTTTTGCTCCAGGGGAATAATTTAAACAATCTTTGTAGATAATGTCACTAGAGAATGTCATATATCACATAGAAACCTCTGAGCCTGGCGGTTACAGAGGATAAGGGTTTTAAAGTCATTTTTTATTTAAGTCTGTATAAACCATGTGACCACGGGGCGTGGCCACTCTTTCACCAGAGGGGCATAATTTGAACAATCTCTGTTACATTAGAGGACCAGTACATACCAAATACAAAACCTCACGGCCTTGCGGTTTCCGAGGATAATATTTTTAATGCATTTTGCAATTGAATTCTATGCAAACCATGTGACCCCTGAAGGAAGGCAGTTTTGACCCTAAGGGCATACTTTGAACAATCTTTGAAGAGAACCACTATAGTATGTTACATTCCAAATACGAATCCTCACGGCCTTGTGGGGCGCGGCCAGTTTTGGCATCAGGAACAGAATTAGATCAGTCTTTGTAGAAGACCACTATAGGGTGTCACACATAAAATACTTAACCTCTGGGCCTTGAGGTTTCCGAGGCGAAGATTTGTATTTTGTTATTTAAGTCTATATAAGCCACGTGACCTCCGGGTCTTTGCCAGTTTTGGCCGTGGGTACATAACTTTAACAATCCTTGTAGAGGACTACTATAACAAATACGATACATGTGGGCCGTCCGGTTTCATAGTATCTTTATAGCTCACCCAAAAGATACCACATTTATTATGATCGCATACGGTCAAGTTAAATGTTTACTTAAATAAAACAAATTCCCCCCACCAAAATGGAGTTCGTATGTATACTCTTATAATTATATTAAAGCAGGGGTGGATGGGGACAAACTGCAAATGTGATTGTTGAGATCAAGGCTTTAATGATTTCACTGTATGTGGTCAAAATGACGATCGACTGTTTTTTGTTATAGTTCATGTTATATTATTCCTGAAAAAGGGTGTAAGTACATATGTGCAATGAAATCGGTGTGTTGCTAGTAGAGCTTTTAAATAGTTTGTAGCTTATGGTGCCAACATGTATTATTGTATGTATGTTGATGATGCCAAACACTCATCTAATGCATTATATTTTGCTAATTATTATCAAATGTGACAATTATTGCTTGACAAATACGTGGTGTACTTTCGTTTACATTAGCTTTGATCGAGCAGTTTTCAACATATTAAACCTTTTGTCTAAAATAATTTATAGCATTTTATAGATCTTGTTCAATATATTCAGGACTGGTCAACATTTTAATTAAACTGTTGTTGTTTCTGCAACATGTACATACCCATTTTTACGATCGATGGTATTTCTACCAAATGTACACACCCACTCGGTCCGGGTGATATCTCTGGAGTTTCATTATTCCTATATTTGGTACCTGAAATAAACTTTATTTCACGTACCAAGTAATAATACTGTTGAAAGTTAAATTGTAGTGTTTTAATGTGTTTATTATAGTTGTATTCTGTGTTGTTGTTTTTTAATTTACAAGATTGAAAACTCATATTTCACATCTACTATCTCAGAAATGCATGTAACGAAAATATTGAATTAAAAAGCACATTCCCCTGATCGTGGAAATTGGAACATGAATGTATATAATGATTACAGATTTTGTCCACAATATCCCTAGTCATGTTGTCAAGAAGTATTGTATATTGAGAACAGACGCCTTTTTGATGTTTTGATGTTGTTGCAACCATGCTAACATACGTTTAATTCAAATTGTCAAAACTTTGCTTCTCTACTCTATAGTAGAAATAAAACACAATCATTACATATTAACACACTGGTTTGTATTGACTTCCCAATAATAATTACCGATCATCACGCATTCCTTGAACACTATTTTCATGTAAGAATAGTTTGCTATGAGAAATGCAAACACATTAAATAACAAAAAATAACTAGAAAAATCTGTTAACCGTTTTCATAGATAGGCATGGACTACGAGGCAAAAGGAGAACAACAGAACAAATAGAAATTTAAAACAAAATTAATGTAAGACAAAAGCATATATTATATTTAATTCGGTAACCCAATTTGTTATTGGAAATGGGTTCTATTTTAAACGATGTGTCAAGGTCAAAACTCATTCCGGTCGATAAGTTTAGTAATCTTCTGAACATTAGTCTTACCAACTACTCATTGTTTAACTTATCATACTCCAGCTATTTGAACGGCTTTTTCCATTTTACTTCCTATTGACACACTACTTCTAAATTGCTTTATCTTGTTACGATATTTTACTATGTCCACTGGTTATGAGTGCAAACAATGTTACATAAATTACCTACAATGTGTGTTATTGAGGGCCTTTGTTTGACAGAAAATTATCCATTTGAAAGAAGTGGGCGATACTGTGGAAATCAGAAAACTACCAAAAGTCAAACGGGAACCTTAACTGCTGGTACACCTGGCTGTACCGGACCATCGATGCGAAAATCCTCCCACAGAAAGCTAACATCGAATACAGAACTCAACTAATGAACTTACACACAGCAGAAGAACTACATGTAAGTGGTTAAAGCTTGATACAACTTGATTGAACTAGTGTGCCTTAGTCGCCACAACAATAATTGAAGTGAAAACTGTCAAGCTTTAAATTCCTTTAGATCTATTTGTCTTCACACTTCAGAAAATGATTTCTTTGCTGTTTTATTTGATCTTCCTGTTTTATGTTATGTGTGAATAATTATGTTTATAGTACAACATAACAACTTACTGAAATGTGTTTCTCAACGTGGTTTTCCAGTTCAAGAAACTGAAACCGTATAAAACACTGTCGATAGTTCACAGTTTTTGTTTGAAAAATTCCCAAACTGTAATAGTTTTCATTACCGTCGCTTTCTGACTGTCGATCTATTTATTATCCACTAACATGTTTCCGTGATATAAACAGTGTGAGTGGTATGTTTGATTCTCCTTGATTGATAGGAGCTTATAATTGATATTAATTAGTTTGTTTAAAGTTGTAAATAATTACAAAATCACTTTTTGTCACTATATCGCTACCATAGCTGCCATAATGCAGGGGTCGTCTAAAAAAACGAGCAAAAATTTAGTATATAAACTGTTGACTTTCTTAAATAAGATCGGCCTATACTTTTTGAAGAAAATTGTTAAAAAAATATATCTAATTACTTCTGAACCGACCATCGAAAACTTGTTTGTAACAAAACAAACAAAATGACCGACGGCGACTTTTTGGAAAGGCATACAAATGATTGTTCGAAGTCATCTAGATAGACTATTTGACCAAATATACGCACAAATATATTACATTTATGTAGTATAGTTTCATTGGAATTACTTTACATTATATTTAGCTACCATTTTAAGGTCAATTAAAAGGTACTACGAAAACCTAATAGCAATTACTAAAATACTTTTCATTGCAAGAGTTACAGAATCAGACCTGAAATGAACGAGACATATTGTTTTTAAAAATGAGCGTTCGTTTATCGTACCACTACGATATTCAAAACTAGATATGGTTCCAAAATCTGCAGATAAAATATATCCTCTGAGGCTGCGACTGTAACTGGTTAACATAGGACACACGGAAAATGGCTACGCGATTATAATATACAAAAGGGGTACATTTTATTTAACTCAATGACATGAACGCGCATGAACAGTTCGTTGTTCTCAAATATGTGTTGTTCAACATGAAAAGTAACATGTTTTTCAACGAATAATTGTCCATGTTTCACAAGTTTCAGTGAACACGAATATGCATGCTTGTTAAATAATATAATGATCATTTTATCGCAAACTGTAAATGCTGGTCTTGGGAATGGTGTGCGTGGATTATCATGTTTTGGGAAAGCTGCTTAATGGTTAAAATGATTCGGATTTTACTGTTGTACGTAATGGTTGTGCACGGCAACGCATGTACGTTGATATATTGTTTTATTGAAATGAATGAAGTTAAAGCTCTTGCTAAAGTTGTTGTTGTAATCGAGTAATATCACGCCCGTTCCTATGGTGTGTACATATGAAGGTTATACATGGCAAACTCGATTAACACAACGAGAGACGGTAATTTGTGAACCTTAATCGGTCGAATGGTTAATTTACCATTTCCGACCATGGTAATTAATTTTTATTCTGATTGGGCATTTATGGTTTGTGTGGTTATGTGTTGTAGATAAAAACGTACAAAACCAATTGTAATATTTAACATTAATTCCTTATTTAAAAAAAAACACTAAAAACCAAGATTATGTAATTGTATTAATACAAAATAACTACACTCTTTTTGAATACACCAATAGATGATAACGTGAATTAATATTTAACTTATATTTTAATTCTTTTAATACGTATCACTATCTAATAAAATGATATAGTGCTTTAGTTAAATAACTATAAAATATTATGCTTGTGATTATTACAGAAAATATCCCCACGTTAAATTCAAATTACTGACCATTATGATTTATGTTAATAGAATGTCAAAACAACTTATGTGAAAAGAACGGGAATATGCTAACTTAAATTACATTTGTGAAAGTTACAGTGAAAGTTTCATGCACCGATGGTATTGCTAGTTTCGGGATTTGGACTGTTTACATAGCTCGACCTGGAGAGCAAAATATTCAAAATATGGCAAAAATTATGGACAATGGAAACACATGGAACGTAACTTCTCATCCATCCTTTGAATCAATACACTGCGAGTGCAGTCATCTAGGTGGAATATGGGTCGTGTGCAACATTTCTGATGATAAGATTGCTAATATTAATGACCAGTGGCAGTGTTTGAAATTCAGAAATGGATCCATCTATTTAAGCAACACATATATTGTGATAAATCTAGGTAAGAATTAACGTTGTTTTCAGCTACACGTAGCGATTTGTATAAAACATGTTGTTTTTGTTAAATTAAGTAATAACTGCATCGATATTAAAATGTAGCTTTAGATATTTCTGACGCTCCATTGCTCTGAATAGTAAATACAATACATGCACATGTAACATACGAATGTTTTCCATTTTGGAAGATTTATCTTATTACCAAAGAAATGTACTCACTGATTTGTTAAATCAATTTAGACGCCCCCCCCCCCCTGATAACGAAGTCAAATGTGAAGATAAGAGCACAAACGGGGTTTTCCAAGATGGTGATAACGCGAGAACCTATTCATTTTTTGTTGTTACTTCATTTCCAATATCTCACAATCTGTGTTCCAACATGTGCGCTGAAAAAGCGTGAAAAACAGCCTTCCGCTTCGGATTTTATGCGTAGGTTCTATTGTTCAGTAACGATAAATAGTGTTCAGGGACTTTGATACATGGAACCAAAATTGGAGCTAAAGGCATTTTATTAACGTAATAATTCGTTCGAGGTTCGTAAGAAAAGCCGATCGTTTCATAGCACAGCCCTTTTGCAACCTCCTGTTGCGAATTCGTAAGTTTAATATCTAAAATGCATGTGTTTACTGAATAAATATGTACCCATGCATTCAGTTTGCATAGTTTATAGTTTATGTATTTAGCTATTTTTTAAATGCAGAAGCTAATGTTTAACATGATCCAGTGTTGTTGATTTTTTGGCTAACATCCGGTGTGCATACATGTAAACAGTGTTTGTTTGTTTTCAATTCAATAATGTAAACTTTTTCTATAAATAAGAAATAAACAATTGCACGACAAAACATAATAATTTGTGTTTCTTTATTTCTACAAAATGTGACAATTGTATACGCAAGTGTGCCCGTAACTTTTTTTATTTGTATTTGTTTATATTTAACATAAGGACATTAGCATTAAGAATCGCATAATTCTTACGAAATGTTTATAAAACGGGCCCAATAAATTGAATAAATACTTGTACTACATGCAACAATATGAAAACATCACACTTACAATAAATAAAAACTTTGCAAACCTTGTTCTGTAATTTTGATCATCTTTATTAGTACAATTTATTTCAGTTTCGTTTTCCCGACTAAGGCATTTTCTTAAATCATACTATCATATTATTCACACTGAGATTTTACTGAAAGTGTGTAAAGTGCTATTACATTGTAACAGTATCAAAAACAGTATGGTTCAAGATTTATCACATTGCTTTTGTTTTCATTTTATTGTCTACTTTCCGTTGAAATTACACATAGTCAGTAGGGTTCCTTATTAGCCCAACGTGGGTTTCTCGACAACACTACTAAGTAACAGTTTGTAACATAGTAAAATGCTGTTTTGAAGTATTAAATGATGCAACATAACGCTACAGAAAGTGATTTATGTAATCGTTTCGGTCTGCGTGAACTTAAAACCATGTCGTAAAAACAGAACATAACATTGTTTATTTATACTTGCAGATAGTACATCGTCTTGTTGTATAAAGAAACGTATACTACAATAAAGGTCATGTTATAACAGGTTCATGACGCAGAATAGTAAAATTATATCATCATATATATATGGAGAGTATAATATCCTAAACCTGTAAACATGCATACGTAGAACGTAACGAGGCAATCATAGGGAGGATGAAAAAAAAACGACAATTGTGATCCCTTAAAAACATTAAATATTGTTTTCTAAGAAAAAGAGATTCTTAGATATATTTTTGTGAGCTCTTCTCTTGTACATGATTTAATGATTTCCAGAAGTTTTAATTCCTATGGTCCCGTGTAATATTTTGCAGTTAAGTATTTTTGTCTAATGGTAGAGCAACAGGAACAAATAAGTACAAAATGGTTCTCGCCTTCAATGTCCCTTGTGTCGCAACACCTGCAATACCTTTCTTCTTGCAAAATGCGGTTTCAACCAATACTCCCAGTTTGGATTCTTAAACGGTGCGCAGAGAGTCTGAGTCTACAAACACAACATCTTAAACTAATAGGCAGTATATCTAAGTACATTTCATATTCTAATTTAAGTTTATCGTACTGACATATTAACAGCAATGTGTATGTATTCATGTATGGTTTCAGTTTTAAATATATAGGGGCAGTGTTAAAATTTTAAAGATATGGCACCTGTTGAATATGATTTTTGCACGTTCAATATGTTTAGATTCCACTGAATGTGCAACTAAATCGATAACGGACAAAGTCTCGGTCGCAGGAAGTACATTCCCTACACATTTAGACAATGTCACAGAGACAGGTACCGAGATACCGGATACGTTCACAGGATAGACATGTGTCACAGTATAATATTAAATAAACGAAGTAATTATACACAAAATATAGTTTCAGATTTCATTTTATAAATTATATCCATTTATCATAGTATTGTATCCCTCAACGTTTAATGTATAGTTTTTATGTATATTTCTAAATATTAATCCGCCTTAACTGTAATAAATAGCGTTCAACTTAAAAACTTTAAATTGTGTTTATGCGTAGTTTAGTTGTTTACAGTTAATGTGTTCACCAACAAAGCCGCAATCATTTGCTGATGCTCAAAATTATCATTTGTGTAGTCTCTATTAAAGTTAAATCCTCATATTATTAAGTCGATATATTTTACATCCATTGACATCTATGTTTATATTTCCCAGCGAGCTTCATCACAACATACATGACAACGAATTCCACAAAACAAACTGACAATACGGTGGAGAATGAAGAATATGTCACAACGTAAATCACATTAAACTTCACCAGTAAGTTTTCAATAGAAAATCTTCAAAGGCATACGTAAACCCGTGCTTGCAAATTTGTAAGTAACAGTTACAGCTACACAGTATATTTTCAAATATGTTTGTTATCCGTATAATTTAAAAATAAAAATATTGCCATGCAGCATATTTCCGCGGTTTATTTAAATATGGAAATGTTAAACATGTTCTTTCCTTGAAAGTTGTTCAGTGTTTCATTAAGTTTAAAATGTAGTTACCAAGCTTGAATTATTTTCAAACCGATTGCAATTAGAAATCGGTGTACATCTACTTATTCTACTTATTGCTGTAAATAAATCCAATTAAATAATAAATATAATAATGATAATAAAAATAATAATACATAAATAAATAAATAAAATAAAATAATAATACATAAATAAATAATAATAATACATTATTATTATTATTGTTATTAGTAGTAGTAGTAGTAATAGTAATAGTAGTAGTAGTAGTAGTAGTAGTAGTAGTAGTAGTAGTAGTAATATTATCTTTTATTATTATTATTATTATTATTATTATTATTATTATTATTATTATTATTATCATTATTATTATTATTGCTATTATTATTATTATTACTATTATTATTATTATTATTATTATTATTATTATAATTATGATACTTAAATTTGATAATTTAATTTTCAGTAACACATTTAGCTGTTATGATTGCCGGGCCGTTCGTTGTTTTTGACATAGGACTTGTTGTGTTCATATATAGAAAAAAACTGTTATCCCGTCTGAGAGGTGCAACTAGTACGTATAAACAGTTTAACTTTATATATTGGAGGCAAATTAAAATCGATTTAAGTAGAAATATTTTGACAGTTTTTCCTACAATTAATGCCCGTGAACATAGTCTTTCAAACGTTTCACAACTCTGATTTATTGAAAGTATCATGGCAGAATATAGTATTTTGTGTCGAAGTTTTCTGTGTTTCATAGTATGTTATTGATAAATGACATATTTTGAAGCGTTATAACCATTTTATTTAAAAGTTAGTTATATCTTATATGTTATAACACCATTAATTACGTTAATTCATTATTCCATGTCATTATAACGTTTTTATAAAATGTAGTTCTAACTTATATTTGAAGTTTTAAACCTCATTGGAAATGAGAACGTTTAGACTGCTATTTTTACAATTATGTTATCATCCGTACTAAATAACTGATAATATATGCATTGCTTTCCTCAATAAAATGATTAAAACTGAAACTGAAGCAGGTAAACGTGCCGTAGTTGCTATGCATATCAACGATAGTCGTGACGCCGATGCAAATGCTAACATCGAGGCTACCTTGAATAACGGCACCTTTCCCAATTGTCCTTCATCGTCGAGGTCTTCGGTTTCCATACGTCACCCTAGTGGTTGGTGTAAAGCAAATGCGTTCACACGCATACATTATAACAAACGAGTAACTGAAGTGTTTCGCGTTTGTAGGTTTTCAGTTTCATTTAAGAGTGCATTTTTTTAAAGTCAATAATTGTACAAACCTCATTATGACACGCAACCTCGTACCTTTGTATTTACAGAAAAGTTACATTGTTTCGGTTGTAATGTGTTTATGTCATGCATATTAATTTAATATTAAATGAATATACGTTATTGATTTACAGAACGTATCATGTTTTGTTCTTAGAAATTATGAATAACGTTCTCTTTTCAGGCCCCGATTTCGAACAGAGATGGTATGTTTTACTAATGGAGTTCACTATATTTGTAGTTGTGTCAGGATATCAAACAACCTTGTTTGTGAGTCATTGCAACTGTTATATTACAATAAATGTGTGTTTGATCATATATATATATATATTATTTTCCTTAATAAATAACGCATTAAATATTATTATTAAAATGCACTGTGTATCAATACATGTAATTGAACAGCTACTGCATTACTCCCCAGTGCAATGAATGCTAATGGCAAAGAGGCTATATACATCGGAGACTGTATTGATGACGACCCGTTGTACAGCCGCGTCAAATATAATGCAGCAATCAGTCAAGGTACATTAAAGCTCTTGTCATAATTTTCTACAAAATGATTTATCACTTTTGATTGATTTAGTATATGTTTCTGTTTGTTATCTAGGATAATATAAAACAATATAGAACTGAACATAAAATGTCCTTGTCAATTAAAAATATATAACTCCATCTTATGTATTGGTAAATGTGTAAATAATTCATGATGTAAAAATAATTGGCGTTATTCGTGTGGAATGTTTAAGTTTGCGCTCTAACAACCCATTAGGGATACATTTTCAGAATGAGTCCATGTTACCATGATTTGTAATTATGTAACAACGAATTTGATTATTTTAATTTTAATTCCATTACAAAATTGCAAACGACTGTTAGTTGATTTCAGGTAAAAATTTGAAAAAGAAATAATATGTATGTTAGTTTCTACCCTCGACGCACTCTACCCTCGATGCACTGGAACCGCTTTATAGGTGCTGAATTTCAAGATCTGAACAAATTTGTATTTTTATATCTGGGTTCCACCACCCGAGGGTAATTTGTATTTATTCCTTTTTTGTCAAATGTCTATGTTTTGCCGTAACGTTGCTTTTACCATTTTGTGTTGCACCAACACTGCTTATTACAACTTTTGGATAATTACACATTTGTAACTTATGACCCGTCCACCTGTATCACTCAACTGTTTGGTTCTGTTTACATAATGTGCTACTTTTGTTCGATTTGCAAACTTTCCGCACTTTCTGCTTTAACAATGTAAACAGTTGTTGTACAGAATTAATTTGTGTTATTTGTTATGTTCTTGAGATGTATATTACTGATAAATTTGCCAGAATACATGTAATTTCATATGTATAAATATATAAATATATAAATATATAAATATATAAATATATAAATATATAAATATATAAATATATAAATATATAAATATATAAATATATTAATACATAAATATATAAATATATAAATATATAAATATATAAATATATAAATATATAAATATATAAATATATAAATATATAAATATATAAATATATAAATATATAAATATATAAATATATAAATATATAAATATATTAATATATTAATATATTAATATATACATATATAAATGTATAACTATATAAATGTATAAATATATAAATGTATAAATGTATAAATGTATAATATATAAAAATATAAATATAACAAAATTTAAATATATAAATATATAAATATATAAATATGTAAATATATAAATATATAAATAAATAAATAAATAAATAAATAAATAAATAAATAAATAAATAAATAAATAAATAAATAAATAAATAAATAAATATGTAAATATATAAATATATAAATATATAAATATATAAATATATAAATATATAAATATATAAATATATAAATATATAAATATATAATTATATATTATATAATTATATAATTATATAATTATATAATTATATGATTATATAATTATATAATTATATAATTATATAAAAATAATTATAAAAAAAATATATATGTAGTGTCGTATATTTATATATCTTTTTATATATAATGCAACTAATATGTATGCCATAATGCTGCATTGTGTGTCCATTTACTAGTAAACGTTAAAAGCTACAGATGTTTTTTACTGTAATAAACGTATAGAAACAAAAAATGGTTTAATATCTCGTGTATAACAAATTAATACCTTCCATTAAATCATTCTAATGAAAGCAAAACAATGTCAAAAGCTTTACAACAACACACCCAATATATATTTTAATATGTCATGAATGTGACTTCTACTACTATTACTTCTACCATAACTACTTCTCAAGATTATGTGTTATTATCAATGACGATCCGTAAGGTTAAGGATAAGTTTTATTACAGCCATTAATAAAATATGCAAATATTAATAGTGTCGTACATGTATATCAAAATTAAATGTTATTGTCACTATGATGCTGAAATAATGTCAGAAGACCAAATCCTGGACACGAAGACCTTAGCATCTACAATTCTCTTGATGATGACCCGTTGTACAGCAGCGTCAAAGACAATATCAAAATGCAATCAGGTTAAACAATAGCATATTATTTCCTAAGATGATGAACATATACTGTTGCATATTGGTTGATGTTCAGTAAATGTTGAATAAAATGTGCACCATTTATATAGGTGTATATCGTTTTAACCTATGTATGAACCCTATATTGTGATATCCCACGGCTTAATTGCACAACATATAATGAGTAATATGTCGGTCAGTAAATATGAAGATATGCTGCACATTGCAGATGCGGGTGCATGCGATTATACTGTACACGGTTAAGTCAACTGTTATTTGTCTTACATGAGAATGTTTGATGCATGTAATGACATTTCAAATGCATGTGCTACAACAATAATGCGTCGTTTAGTTTCAAGTTTCAGCGTCGTGTTGGGACATTGCATAAACATTTATATGAATCACCATTGTTTTTGTCTATGAAAAACATGCGGTTTCTTTATATGTTAAGACAACTAAAACAGCCTTCGCGTAGACCATAATATGCATGTATGTTAATGTGCTATAATTATTCTACACAATTTCATCATCAGAGAGGAACTTATACCTAACGATCCACTTTACACAGATGTGAACAACGCTGATCCACATTTTGAAACTGTTTAAATGGATAGACCACCTTACAATAAAAAGTACAAAGAAAACCAATTCTACACAACAGTTAACGATGTTAAAACTGTTGACAACGATGATATACTCTAATCAAAAATGAGGAAAGTCGACATTCATTCAACTGCAAACAATCCGTTTTACTCATTTGGAAACAATGATATTCCATTAAGCAGATATGCAAACAAAGATAATCCACTCTGCGGTTTTGGAAGCTATGGCGATCATCTTTACTCAGTTGTGAAAAAAGGTCGACCCTCTATACTCAACTGTGAGCAAGACAACAAAAGTGTGCGCACTTGAGACCTCGACTGGTACATTTGATACCAATGCAAACAAAGATGACCCGCTATATTCGGTAGTTAACAAGAAGACGACCAGAGGTAATATCGAATAATGTAATATTGGTCTAATTAGAATTAAAAACAATACCTATTAGTGCGTTGATGTGTGGACATGTATAAACTTGCTAAATAACTGTGTGCGGAACAATACACAATATGGGTTCGTACACACTATTTCATCTTCATTATGATATGGCATGAACACAAATCCATTTTTTACACGTAAATTAACAAACATAACGTATATAATGCATTTACATACTTGTACATATAGTTTTGAAGTATTTTATACCAATTTTGGAATGTGCAAGTAGCACCATAAACTAGCATGCCAAATAGTGTAAATAAACATAACATGTTTTTGTTTTAGCTCTGAAGACAAATGACTGGACTAGGTAAGAACATACACGACTGTCAAAGTTAGTATATATTTTGAGCATATTTGTACATTGGTAATTAGCCTACAAGAAATAATACGGCACTGTTTTTGAAATTGCTAATCTTACAAAATATACCGATTCTTTGCCTCTGAACGTCATGTTTTAAGAACTTAATCATTAACGATGTACTGATTGTTCTACAGAACAGTTCCACCAGCGCCATTGCGTTCCACCTCCGTTATCCCTCCTTTTAGCAAATAAACAAGAAGAACAAGAAAGGCATTTGTAAGTCATCATTGACGCGTTGTAATATAATCTATTTACAACTAACTTATAAGCGTTGTAAAATGCGTATTCTACTTACACTTAGTATATGTATGTCAAAAGTACAACATATCGGTAGCATTAAACAAACATGATCGTATGCACTCCCTGTTTTAACAAACATTTGTTTATTGTAAGCATCACGCTAATTAAGGTAACGTGTGTGCAAACATATTGTTGATCTGATACAAAGCCGCGTGAATATCATTACTGTGCATATTTACTTTGCAGACGAAGCCGAAATAATGATAGATATTTACGGTTTGTATTTGTATTTGTGTGTTACGCGGAACAATGTTTTATTCATACTTGATCCAAGATAATTTTCCACCTAAAACGGTTGCACTGCCGTTTTGAAACAGGCCTACAGTGAGTTCTTCAAGAGCTACTCCCGAAGACTATCCTTTCAGCGAAGTCAAGAAGGCCAACATAGAGAGAACAGATGGTGAAATAACGTATTAACTACACTGCATATAATTTAATCTCTATAAATAGTTTTATGTTTTGCATTGCGATTTTTGAAAGCGTGTATGCAAAACCAATAAATTGATTAGATAAACGACAATATCTCTTTGGCTGTTTACACTGTTTTTATCTGTAGAAACTGAAGAAAAAACAGAAAACAGCCCTTGAGTACTGTTTTCTGGTCGACAACGGCACATATAGCCAAGCGACAAAACATTATACTCTTTTTTTTCTGTAAATAAAGTATGCTAAGATGCATCCAATTAACTATTAATTCATTTATCTTTTTGCCATGTGTCAAGAAATGTTGTGTACATATTAAATATTATGTTTGATTTCCATTCTATAATTCCCAATGTATGAACGTTGTTATGATCTTTTCATTTAAAGCAGTGCCACGATTCAATGGCTTGTGCATCTGTTTGGAACACAATTAGATGTATGTTTGGTTAACACAGTTGTAACTATATGGACAAAATATATATATGTAAATAATTATGACGCATGAAAAATGTGTGAATGTGTGTTCGTGTGTAATGTAAATAAATTATTGTATTTCTACGTAAACTGTCGCCA
Organism: Congeria kusceri; assembly: GCA_027627225.1. Taxonomy (NCBI): domain Eukaryota; kingdom Metazoa; phylum Mollusca; class Bivalvia; order Myida; family Dreissenidae; genus Congeria; species Congeria kusceri. Next base: position 832,730 of record JAPFQT010000063.1, read on the forward strand.
TATCAAGTAAAATACAAAATCATGTATTTGTAATGTCAATATAATTACTCATAAAAAGTCGCTATGCGTTGGCTTTTTGTTCGCCATGTTTGACGAAATCTTCAATATTTCTTTCTTTAGAATATTTATTGGCATATATGTATTCTAAACAGCACATGCACTGATGAAAGAGTGTACATGTTTTGGGGACAAATAAGTCATCGTTTCCGTCAGACGTTACAAAATATTAACTAAACCGATCAAGAGGTACTTGCAGTTAACTATACAATGATGATTCATGACTGGATATGTTTTTACAATTTCTTAATGTATGTATATCCTGCGGAGACATGCAATCGGTGTTTAATGACTTACCGTGACTGATTGATCTATTATACACTGTTTAGGCATTTAAACTCTTGACTTTAGACAATCGCCAAAATTATTTAAGGCGTAGTGTTGTGGCGATAACAGGAAGGGATGTGCTAAGAAGCATGTGCATGACCAATGTTCCATTACAAATTTAAATCAATAGTTGAACAAAAGAGGAAACAAAACAAAATAAATGATGTAAAATTGATGAAATAAAGTAATGTATATGCGATTGTTAAAGAATGGTTTTCATGACGTTTGCGTCGTATTTAATAAGCTTATTTTTTTAAATATTTAAACAAAATCAATGGTGTGAATAAACAAATGCCACAAAACCTTGTATTATCCAGTGTTTATTTTCAAAGAACGCAATTAGAAGGTTTAAGATTTTATAAAACAAAAACAATCGAGTGTATGCGATTGAATATTGTGCTTAACTTTCAGATAATTATAAATGTACTGTAAAGTAACAAAATGTAGCGCACGTTAGCTAAGAAAATAGCAGCTTGTTTCTACACGATACATTTAAGGATGCATTTGTTGTTTATTACTGTTCCATAGAGCTATGTGGTTTCTGCGCTATTGTACTGTGATTTTGTTTACTGAGTTGGATATTATAGGGAGAAAATAAAAAGTTTTAAAATAGTTAAATAAACAAGCTTAAGCTACGCTAAAAGCAATTACTCAATCGACAATCGTACCCGTCTGGGTCACATTATAAAACAATAATTTTATATTTATGTATTTAATAATATATTTGATTGCAAAACAATATATTGCAGAATCGTTATCAAGGTCGTAGTTTTAATAATGCTTTAACACTTATTCATCTGGACATGAACTTTGATTTGAAAATGTTATTGCCGACTTCCATTTGATATGCCCATTTAAAGTGAATTTGACAATTGTTTGTGGTCTAATAATATATGTATTTATGCTTTGTTGACATTTCAACAATTTATTTCTAGAAAATATGCTGATTTATTATCTTGTCAATATATGTCCTAAGGGTGCTTTTTTAAGACAATCTAAGTTTCATAACATACTTACTTAAAAAGATCAGAACGAGAATGTTTTAATAAACCTCAAAATAACACTTTAAAATGTTTTTTATAACACATTCTTTAATGCTGCTCTAATTCATCAATTAAAAAGAAGGATGTTTCCAGCATTAAAATCATTGCATTTTCAAAAATGAGATGTCACAGATGTCGTGCAAACGATCATGCAAACGTTTGTTTGTGCCTGCGTTGCATCTGGATAATTTAGCGAAACACTCGACGTCAGACATAACATTTCGTACTTTGATAGAATTAATGTCAGTGTGTCATTCTAGATCGAGCGGTGAAACATATGTTCATAATACATTGCGAAAGCACTTCTGTATTGTCAATTCAAATTGAATGGTACGCGTGATTTCTGTTGAATTGAACACTCGTTTTATGTTTTACAAATATCATTACTCATTTTCTAAAATGTGTCATACAACTACCGATTTTTTTTACAAACGTTTATAAATTTAACAAACAAACATTTGCAGGCAACAACATTGCTACTTCTACTACAATTTCTACTACTGCTACTATACCAACTACAACTTCAACAACAACAGCAGCAACAAAAACAACAACAACAACATCAAGAACAACAAAACAATAACAGTTACTAGTACAACAACAACAACAGCAACAACAACAACAACAACAGAAACAACATTAGGAACAACAACAACAACTACTACTACTACTACTACTACTACTACTACTCCAACTCCAACTACTACTACTACTTCTGCTTCTGCTACTATTACTTCTACTACTACTACTACTACTACTACTACTATTTCTACTACTACTACAAACAAAAACTACACATACAAAATCTACTACTACAAAAATAACTACTACAAAAACTACTGCTGATACTTCTACTACTACTTCTACTACTACTACTTCTGCTACTACTACTACCATTTCTACTACTACAACTACTACTACTACTACTACTAATACTACTACTACTTCTACTACTACTACTACTACTGCTACTACTACTACTACTACTGCTACTACTACTACTACTACTACTTCTACTACTACTGATATTACTACTACTACTACTAGTACTGCTACTACTACTGCTACTACTACTACTACTACTACTACTACTACTACTATTACTACTGTTACTACTACTACTACTACTACTACTACTATTACTGCTGCTGCTACTGCTACTATTACTTTTACTACTCCTATTACTTGTACTGCTACTGTTTCTTCTATTACTAATCCTACAACTACTACTTTGTAGATAATGCATGACGATGATTGTCAATTTATACAAATGAATTGCAGTGATGCTAAGTCTTGAAATCTTGTCAACAAGAAGGATTTTAGGTGATAATTGTATTTAATTTCATCGTGCCTCAGAAATATGCAATACTGTTGCTCTGGTGAGCATTAAACCATTGAGTAATTTAATTGTAATTCTCTTTGGCTACTTTTAATTTGAATCGCAATGCTATGAGGTTAAGGTTTATTTACAAATGCGTGTTTGGTGATTAATTCTGGGCTAAGTGTGAGTTTCGGCATGCCTTTAAACCCCCAATGCTTCGCATTGACCGTTTCAAGGCGGTTACTCCAGTTTTAATCATTTTTTTTAGGGTTTGTGTTGTGTTGTATGTATTGTCATGTATTGTCCATGTATAGGACATTGGTCACTTACCTCAAATAAAGGACCAGCGAATGATAATAAGGGTTTCTCTCCCGATGATATCTTGAGTTTTATTTTTCCTATAATTAATGAATCCATCAATATATTGTATTTCGTTTAAAAAATATATTTGTGCATTTTTTAAATATATGTCTATATGCATGTGAAATACTTTCGCTTTGCCCATTTAGGTATGACATTGTAAATAATATTAACATACAAAGGTATTGATGAAAACTTGAATATTTTATACACCGCAACAAAGGGAGACACTATCTCTAAACGATTCTAAATTTCAATGAAAACCAGTCAGCTCCCTGTCTTGATTTTCGTTATTTTAACCTGAAGACTTCGAGGTGATTGTTTTAAGCAAACTCTCATAAATTTGTCTTAGACACCTTTTAACAGTCTCTTCAGAACTTAATGGTTTTAAGATATTCTTGAGATAGTCGGTTTGGAAATTATTTTAATTTTGTTTAATATGTTGTATGTTAATACAAGAATGATTTTTGTAATGCACATTTATTGCATTGAGACGCAGAACGTAATACATACATTTGGTATAATTTATAGTGTACGTTTTTTGTGACACAATAACACATACATATAAACATTGCCACTTCGTGTGGACAACACTGCACAAAAAATTATTGTGTGAGTGGTATATTTATGCACTCGTACTTATGCGCGAACTGCATACTGGCACTTATGTAAATATGATGTACTTTTAGTAATGTTGTAATCAGATTTGTTAACTGCATGTAAATCAATAATACTTTCCCAATATGCTTTTGATTATGCTAATTGTTCTATCAGAATCGCTGCTTTTGCTTAAATTGGTGTGGAAACTATCGCCGAACCTCTTGTTTTGTCTCTGCATCATATATTTGTGCCTTGACTTTATGCTTTTATTATATTATGTCTTCACTGAAAGGTTTATATTGTAAACGTACATATACCGTTGAATATGAGCATGTTAGAATATGGAATGTCTGATTGAATACATGAAGAAATTTACCCAAATAACTTATTAAAAAAAGCGGAACATAAAGTATGTAAAATAAATGATCGGATTTATGGCTTCGTGTTTGTTTATTTTCGGCAAGAGGACTAATAACACATATGTATATTACTTTTAAACTTCTGAACACAAGCGAACAGATTAAATTTATTAAACTAACGGAATACCCACTTAACAAAGATAATCTCGAACATCAGCATCCTCGAGATGTTTTCCGGACGATACATTTGCTAACGGCTGGCTCTATAAACTGAAGTGTTCTTAAAATAGCATCACTTGATTTCCACAACACACACTGCACTCGATAGATGCATACATGGAAGTATGTATGTGTGTGTGGCTAACAAGTCAAAGTGGCTAAGTGGATTGGTTACACATAAGCGTTATTTCAATGTCAACGAACAAATGTAGACAATAGTGTACATTTTACTCTGTGACTTATGATTGATTCCGTGAGCAACAACAGTTCGTGGACACGTCAACGCATTCATGAAACAACCTATTTACAGCGTAAGATTTTCACTATGATAACTCGTCGATGATTACTGAACACACGGCTGGGTCATTACTACAATATTTCGTGATAATTAAAACACATGGTAGGTGCCGAGAAGGAGAACGTTTATCTCACTAAAGCACGCCGTATTTTCACTGTCTATGCCTCATCGGATAACGTTCTCTCATCCGACACAACCATGTATTTTCTGTTTCTTAACAAGTTAAAATAACGAACAAATATATTGCATCTTCCCCCTCAGAAAGTTAATTCAGACACGTTTCGACTCCTCGCAATGACTTGTTTATACATGCCAGTATTGGTAATATTTTAATTGTCTATGCCTCATCGGATAACGTTCTCTAATCGGACACCACCATATATTTCCTGTTTCTCAACAAGTTAAAATAACGAACACATATATTGCGTCTTCCCCCCCCCACCCCACAGAAAGTTCATACAGCCACGTTTCGAATCCCCGCAATGGCTTGTTTATACATGACAGGATTGGTAATGCTTGGCGGGTACGAATTAAGATTCCATTTTCTTATTAATATTTATATTATACTCGAGTTTATTTAGGGCGAACTTGCACAAACACACTTACCTGTAATTTAATATAATGCGCAGTACATGAACAATACGGTCAAATGCTGAACAACTATTAGAAATATATCGGGTTTTCTTTTTTTACACTTATATGACCCGAGCAAATTTTACGTTTTTACGTTTGCGTGTGTTGAATGTTTTAAACGATTAGAATGTACCATGTCATAATACTTTTAATATCAAATACCCACTCCAGATATAAAATATAATGATTCTTAAAGGCAATATAAATCTTTCTGACAAATTAATCCACAGTTTAAATAATGTAAACCTTAAATGTACACTGTTTCAAATGGTTAAAGTGTTTCCTTTAAGATTGTTGTAAAGTATTTTCCGTTTTCATTTATGTATGGTATAATTGCGATACTATTTCAATCTTTTAGATTTACACATATATACTATATATATATGAAGCCATATTGGTAACTGTGTCATTCATGCACACACACAGGAGACTAAATATATATTCGGCGTCATATTCAGCTAAAGCAGTCGATATAATGCAGCTTCCGTATATCGGATCACGTTATATGCATCAATATTTAGCTGCGTAGATTGTATACGAAATATGTGCGTTTTCTTAGTTCTGCATGCGAATAGCTAGGAATACTAGGTCAACGTACATTGCAGTTGATCTGCTTTTTAGACAAATTGTAATAGGCGTATGTACTAAAGAGGGAATAACTCGTTATATTAAGTAGCATACAGTTGATAATATTTTATTCAAGGATACAACTTCTTGTTTTTGAGTGGCAGGACAAATCTTAATAGTTTATACTGTATTCTCTTAGATTCCGACATTGACCGATGCATTTAACCCTAGCAGTTGAGTCATATATAACCAAATACCAAGTAACTGCATTTATATACTGAATACAGGTTGGCATATATATTGTATTTTAATTTAGCATTAGACAGAATACGTTTTTATTATGATGATGTTCATGAGGTCCTAAATACTGCCCTTATTTAGATTCAATTTAGATTTAACACATACAACAATGTGGAGCTATCATATCCACATGCAAACGTTTGTCCAGCAAAGAAAAACGTATGCCATTCTTGCGGAAAGATTCATATTGTTTTTATATGTGATTTAGGCCTCCGGCCCCTGACACATATATAATACAATGTATAAACATATCGTGATGTGTTCATATATAGATACATATATAAAGACAAGTATGGTTACATTCTTTTGACAATGTTTAACAATATCCTGGTATTATAAATATAATAAGAAAATCACACGAGCTAATATCATAGTTCAATAGTTAAGTTCCTTATTTCGAGTACATGTACAATATACGAAGTTATTTGTTTAATCATTCCTTCGTTTTTACTTGTATGGTATTCACAATTTATGAACAATTGATTAGTGCAAATATAGAGACAAGCATATTTACCCACGGTATCAATGTGAAACGACATATCGGTAATAGCAATAAGACATAAAAAGAACACCATATAATATCATAGTTCAATAATTAAGTTTCTTATATCAAATGCATGCACGATACACGAAACAGTTTGTTTTATAATTTGTTCGTTTTTTCTTGATAGGTGTATAAACAATTTATGATTATTTCGGTTTTTGAAAAAAATTATATGGATATAGTCTGCTGTGTCATGTAAGACAAGGCACTTTATTTCATTTTCAATTTGACCAGTGTTGCAAATTGGACACGACCTTTGCTTGCTAGTTCTTCCATGGTATCAGCCTGTTTCAATTTCTAATTCAAGGGTGGCAGAAAGCAATTGTGCATAACTGCGTCTAAATGTACGCATAAATAATACGTGAATGTAGGTTTCATGTTTGTATCGGGACTTTATTTGTTTGTATATTTCAAATGTGGAGGTATATTTACTTTAGTTTATCGGTTCTATTTGTATAGGGACTTGGCTCTTTCTTTGAATATTAGCGCTTTGGCTCTATTATTATTATTTGTTGTAGCTACTGATGATACTGCAGAAAACAGATCCTGAGTGAGAAATATCGTGTCTAGTCGACACAGGCACATTTAGCCAGGCATCCATGTTCTTTACTTTTTTTGTGAATAACTTTTAGTAGCACGCATC